>PVKC010013251.1:0-23052 GCA_004027635.1 Crocidura indochinensis
GGCCCCCTTTCCCAAAATTCTTAAAGAGTTAGTAGGACCGGGGAATCTTTGGGCAGATTTGAATCCCAATCGCCTTTCTGAACTTCTGCTAAACCTTGAAGACAGGCCCAGATGTTGTTGTAAGAGGCTGGGCTGCTAACATCTGTCCATTTGCATTAACAGCACTTGAGTGAAGGTCCAGGTTTTTGTGATTCCCACTGAATGGGGGAGCATGTCCTTGATCCAGGACAGAGGTAGGGCAGGTGCAGAGCTAGAAGCAAGTCTGCCAGGATCTTAGATTAACCAGAGATTTATGGAAGATGAGGTCAGATGAGGTCAAAGGCTAAGAGAGATGAGCAGGGATAGCATGGAAGAGCAAGTTTAAGTTAAGTTAGTCCATACTGGCATCAGGAAGCTAACTGGGATGACTCAGTGGGGAATAAGAAATATTAATTCATGTATTTAAGTCATCCATGACTTAACTTTCCTTGCAAAGAGTAAGCAATGGACCAATTATCTGGACTGGTTGTACGCAATTGAGTATGAATAAATCAACCCAAGTGTACAGAAGATGAACCACTATTTTCAGAACTGCAACCCCCTGATGGCTCTCTGCTTCACACCCCAACTGCATTTTCTGGTTTCAGTATGGCTGCGAGTGGTAGAAACACGTAGGAATTACTTGACTCAAAAGGAGTCTCTGAGAACTGATGATCCACACAGAGACTCTGTGGTCCATTGTGGGTCAGGTACTCATTCTTCAAACAGTCATGTGAGAGAAGAATATGACTCCTATTGAACCACATGTGAAGGAATAAGGTGTCAATACAGAGCATACCACAGCCAAACCTTTGCTGCCCACCTTTCTTCCCCAAAGTAGAATTCTGTTCCTGTCCCCACCTAACCACACTGTTCCCTGCAGGACTGGAGTTAGTGCACTCACCTACTTTTCCTCACCCCGGCAGGAGACTGGCAGCCAGGGTACCTCAGTTAATGGGCAGGTTTTCTAGGAGCTTTGTTCTTCTCCGTAAGTCTGATTCTAAGGACCATCATGATGATGGTTAGATAAAGGATCTCTCCTAATATGCCTGAGTAAATAATGGAGGGACAGGCATGAAGTGAGGATAATACATCAGGATATAATTTAGTAATGTCTAAATTGGACAGATACAGGAATAATACACTAGATTGTGTGCCATCCCAATGAAGACTTGTCATGAGATGTTGATTGGTAAGGAGCAGATGGCATTGAGAAAGCCATTGAGTTGAACATTGAGTTGAGCCAGATGGTTCCTACTTCTTTCTCTTTACAGAGCAGCAGGCTGGGAGGCTACCTAGATGATGTACTTTGCTTCATTCTACCCCATCAAAGGGGATCCAAGCAGTCTGTTCCTTCTGACGATGTCTCTCCATCCCTAGAGAGGTATCTTCACCCAAAATTCAAAATTAGCATATTTAAGTCATCATTAAAAGGAGATTGATAAGGAATGGAGGAGCAAACAGTGTCTCCTTGAAGTGTCATCTAAAACTTGTATCATTTCTGCTCACATGTCATGGGATAAAACAGAAGAACATGTGAAGCTCCCAGAGAGACTAGGAGACATGTCCTCCCTCCGTGACCCTGTTCCACCAGTGGATTTTCTTGGAAGAGTGAATGCTGGGGGAAATTAGTTTTTCCACAAGGCCCATTGTAGTCTGTGTAAATACTGGCACATCCTTCTCTTCACATAAAACCTATTTATCACCTGTGAATCGAGGTACATCAAAGTCTACCAGTTACTGCTCTAGCTTGAAGAGCAGGATTTTGAGAAACATGGTTGGTCCCTTCTTCAAGTCCAGTTATGACCCTGCTGGTATAGTGACCCCCAAATAATAAAATTAATATCTACTACTTCCCACTCATATTATTATTACAATATGCAACATGGCAGAGACACCAGGGGCATACAGTGACTGCTGGTCGATGCGATTCACTAACCTGTACGGCATGCTGGTTGATGTCTCCCCCTCCCCATTTGCCCTGGTCTACTGTATACTAGTGTCCCTATACTCTGGAAGCATATGCAATTATTATCGCCTTTGGCTTCACATCTGCAGTGGGTACAGAAAGAAAGCCCTCCTGGGGCAAACAGCTTATCACTCAGAGTGGATTTGGGGGAAGGGAATGGGCAGGGATTTCTTTAGGGATTGAATAATCACAGGCTTTTGTCACCTGACTTTTGACTTTTTTAGTTACTTGTCATAGTCAAAGAATTTGATGGGGGGGCGGAGAGATAGCATGGAGGTAGAGTGTTGCCTTGCATACAGAATGATGGTGGTTCAAATTCTGGCATCCCATATGGTCCCCCGAGTCTGCCAGGAGTGATTACTGAGCATAGAGCCAGGAGAAACCCCTGAGTGGTGCTGGATGTGACCCCCCCAAAAAACAAAATAAAACAAAAAAATAATTTAGTGGAATTTAGCCAGAATCTAAGTGAGCTCTTTCACCAATTTTGGGACTTTACTGATTATGGATTTCTCATCACTTTTATTAGAGCACAATACCCAATCTTTCCAAATATTCTTTGTCCACTCTTCTTTTGTTTTTTGTTTTATTTTGTTTTTTGGAGGTCACACCTGGCAACGCTCAGGCATTACTTCTGGCTCTATGCTCAGAAATCGCTCCTGGAAGGCTGGGGGAACCATATGGGATGCTGAGATTCAAACCACCGTACTTCTGCTTGCAAAGCAAACGCCCTACCTCCATGCTATCTCTCCAGCCCCATCTCTCCTTTTTTAACCACTGGTGCTCCTGCCTGACTCATCCATGCTGCCTGACCAAAGGGAACAACACACTGGCTGAACCCATGGCAGAGCACATGCGAGCCTGAGTCTATGCCATGGAGCTGGTTCCCATTACTGAGGGGAGAGATCTAAATAGACCTTGTTAGCATGATCTGACCTTCTGGGTTCCAACAGGGTGGGCTGCTGCCAATAGCCTGAAGAACTGCCTCTACTTAACTATATCTCTGTCCTACATACATCTATGAAGCTAGGCCACAGCTTATTAGTTGTTGTTGGTGTTGTTGTTGTTGTTGTTGTTGTTGTGTGTGTGTGTGTGTGTGTATTGGGGGTGCGGTGGCCACACCTAGTGGTACACTGGGGTATTCCTGGCTTGGTGCTCAAGAGATCATACATGCTTTGCTGGGAATTTGTACCAGGCTTGATACTGCAATTTCCACGTGCAAGGCAAGTACCTTCCTTCCCATGCTCTCTCCAGTCCTCACCTATTTCTTTTTGTTGTTAAAACTAGAGCTTTGACCAGGGAGATAATACAGGTCTAGAGTGCTTGTCTCGCACATATACAACCCTGATTTGATTCCCAACACCACGTATGGGCCCCAGAGCACTGTCAGATGGGAGTGATTCCTGTGCAACAATCTTGTATGCCTCCCTGTCACTTCCAAAAAATCCACCAATCTCTCTTTCAGCCCAAATTTATTTATTAGAGGAAGTTGCTATAAGAAAAAAGCCCAGGGGCTGGAGCTATAGCATAGTAGGTAGGGCATTTGCCTTGCACTCAGCTGACCCTGGATCGACCCAGGTTTGATCCCAAGTATCCCATATGCCCCTTGCCAGCCTGCCAGGAGAGATTTCTTTCTTTTCTTTTTTTTTTTTTTTGTTTTTTGGGCCTCACCCGTTGACACTCAGGGGTTACTCCTGGATATTCGCTCAGAAGTCAGAAGTCGCTCCTGGCAGGCACGGGGGACCATATGGGGAACCGGGGGATCAAACCGCGGTCCGTCCTAGGTTAGCGCAGGCAAGGCAGGCACCTTACCTCCAGCGCCACCACCCGGCCCCCTAAAGTGATCTTCTTACCAAAAGCAATAGAATTCAGAACTTTCTTGAATCACTGTGGCCACAACCCGTTGGCTAATATGTAGTCACAGAAATCACTCTCAGCTATAATCCCATCTCTTACTATGTGACCATTCATATTAGGATCAGCTATGCTGTATTTGGTTTTTGTATCTTATGTTTCTGAAAGGTAAGAAGGAGAGTAACAAACAATGAACACCTCTGCTTTAGGGAGCAAGAAAAGCCAGGAGAACTAATCCAGGCCATTTACCACATCTGATGGTCAGAGCAAAGCTTAGTTCTTGTGCCCATCTGTTCACTTCTCTGAAAATAAAGCATTTCTTATCCAATAAGTTGTGCAATGTTTGGTCTCCTAGAGGAAGGTATTATATGCTTGTTCCCAGGTACACACCCTAATAAGGACCCTGAGGAGGATTTCCTTGCTAGGACAAGGGATAGGGCCACGTTAGCAGTCCTCCTCCCACCAGATACCAGGGGACTGCTTTAAGACTTGACAACCACAGTCACCTTTTATCAAGCTGGAAGATGTTGGGAAGGAGGGGGGTGTTTATTTGGACAGTTTGTCCTGCAACATAAATCACACAGGAACCTAGCCATACTCTGCTAGCCAGTACTCAAAACCCAAAAGCCAGTTCAGCTACAAGCTTTGAGTCAAGAGCCACTTCCTTATCCCTACCAATCTCTACCATGAATTTATCTCTTAGATCTCAGACTGGGGGCTCTGTTCTTCATCAAGCCTCCACATTTCTTTTTTTTTGTTTGTTTGTTTGTTTTTGGGCCACACCCAGTAACGCTCAGGGGTTACTCCTGGCTATGCGCTCAGAAGTCGCTCCTGGCCTGGAAGACCATATGGGGCACGGAGGATCGAACCGCGGTCCATCCAAGGCTAGCGCGGTAAGGCAGGCACCTTACCTCCAGCGCCACCGCCCAGCCCCAAGCCTCCACATTTCTCTTGGCTTTAAGATCAATTGGGGAGACGAGGCTGGGTAGGCCCTGCTGTCCTGCCCAGCACCTCTGCTGTGTGTGGGTGAGGAGACTGTTTATACTGAGATGAATAATGAGAACAATAGGGTCTTGAGATGGGCACCCAGTCCCATAGGCCAGAGCTGCCCAAGGCTTATGGAGAAATTGCCTTTTGTTCTTTTTGCTATGCTTGAGCCTCGGGTCCCTCTTTGCCCAGGAAGGGAGCAAACTTCTCGCTCTACACAGCCTGCAAGAAATGGCTCTGCTGAGTGAACCACAAGGTTCTTCTCTCTTCTCAGGATGCAATGTGGAAAATGCTTGCTATTCCCTGGGCAACTGTGCTGAGCGCACCGCCATCCAGAAGGCAATCTCGGAAGGATACAAAGATTTCCAGGCAATAGCGGTTGCCAGGTGAGTGGGAAAGCCAGGTGCAAGCAATAGGCGGGCTCCTCCATTCCACGTTGTCTACTACACACTGATGATTCATGCAGTCACTCTGGATAGAACATGTTGACACTTTACTTCTCATGTGCTGGGCACATTAGGGGACTCTGGGCTGAATGCATCAGAATAAGGAAATAAATAAGAAACGAACTCTGTCCTGGGTGCACCCAAGAGCAGGTAACAAGCAAGGCAGCTCTAGGTCAAGGACAGTTGTACTCTAGTTCTAATAACAGCACAAAGTTCAAAGATTCCTAAAAAATACAAG
The DNA here is from genome assembly GCA_004027635.1 of Crocidura indochinensis. NCBI lineage: Eukaryota > Metazoa > Chordata > Mammalia > Eulipotyphla > Soricidae > Crocidura > Crocidura indochinensis. Next base: position 5,510 of record PVKC010013251.1, read on the forward strand.
AGAGGCAGAAGAGAGCCCTGAAACTGAAAAGACTTAATCATCACCTATCTGGGCCAGAAAGATAGCTCAGTGGTTAAGGCATTTGCCTTGCACGAGGCCAACCCAGGACCCACAGTGGTTCAATTCCTGGCATCCCATTTGGTCCCCTCAAGCCTGCTAGGGGTGATTTCTGAGTGCAGAGCCAGGAGGAACCCCTGAGTGACACCAAGTGTGGCCCAAGAACAAGAGAGAGAGAGGGAAAGAGAGAGAGAAGAGGAGAGGAGAGAGAAAGAGAGAAGAGGAGAGGAGAGGAGAGTCACCTGTCCATTCATGGGCCATTCATTCCATTTTACAGATGAAGAAACAGAGGTTGAGAATGGAGCAACAAGATAGTGGCAGAGTTGGAACAGAACAAAACCAGTCTCTAGCATCTTATTCAGGTTTATTCATTGTGCCTTCCTGTGCAGGAGATCATGCACTTCCCTGCCAGCCTTAAAACTGTGGCTGGGATTGCTGCTATGCAAACTGACTCTTCCCCTTGTCAGTCCTCACCTTTAGGTACTAGGAACCAAGCTCCCAGACAAATTGGTGCATGAACAGCCAGGTAAACTTGGTTTATAGTTCAAAAGAATCAGACTCCAGGTCCTGGCTGAATGAAAACATTTATCAATACCTTCTGCAGCTTTCCAAAATAAATGTACAGGGATCAGGGCTAGAGCCCTGTGGTCAAGCCACTTGCCTTGCATGTTTGAGGCCCTACGTTTGATCCCCAGAACTGCATGTTCCCCTGAGCTGCAAGTAGTTCCTCAAGCACAACTGAATGTGCCCTCCAATAACCATAAAAAAAAAAAAAAACACCTAAAAATCCATGATGAGGGACCAGACAGATAGCACAGCTGTAGGGCGGTTGCCTAGCATTCGGCTGACCCAAGACAGGCTTGGGTTCCATCCCTGGCATTCCATATAGTCCCCTGAGCCTGCCAGGAGCAATTTCTGAGCACAGAGCCAGGAGTAACCCCTAGCAGCGCTGAGTGTGGCCCAAAAAACAAAACAAAACAAAAATCTATGATGACTCATTTCCACAAAGAAACCTTGTTGAGTTCTTGTTGGCCCAGGGAACCTCACCAGTACAGCATGGAAATGGGCTCGTTTACTAAAGTGTGGTCATATGGGGTCATAGTACCTCTGTTTTCAATGTGACTCGCTCTTCTATACACACTCTTATTACATATTCTTTGAAAGTCTCTGGTGCTGGGAGAATGATGGGACAAGCATTTCACCACAGAAAGGGATGGTATGGATGACAGAGCCTCTTGAGATATTAGGCAGCTGGACTCGTGTGTGGAGAGAAAATTATGACTTCACGTGGCATTTTCTTTTAGAAGGAAAGACCTAGAAAAAGAGACTTAGAATAAAGATGATGAGGGCTAAGTGACAGGGGGAAAATCTCCTATTTCTTTATAAGGTCATAAACTTGGTCCAGGTTATTGAAGGTTGTTTATTTGGTTTTGTATTTTGATTTTAGTAGCTGAAGCCAACATCATGCCCTTATGGAGAAGGGCCTAGTTTCCTCTGTGTCCAGAGTCTGGCCTGGCCTCCCTTTGGCTTTGAGAGGAATAAATGAGACCATGTTGGGAACATTTTGTACAAAAGAGCTGAGATCAGGATGTGAATTGCACTTTATTAAAAAAAAAAAAAGTGGGAAGATTCGCTCAATTTCAGAGCTGGTCCAAGAAAATAATGACATTCTGGAGAAAGAAAGAGGCCAAAGTCAACAAAAGGGTAAAAAGGCACAGTAGCCTTGCTCTGTTTAAAATGTTCCAAATGAAAAGCTTTTTTCTCTTGGTCATTATCTACTTTCAAACATGACTGGATGTTGCTCATGATAATTAGCAAATGTCCTTATTTACACAAAACCTGCTTTTTTTCCAACACCCAACTGCTCTCCTCTGGGTATCCAGCCCGCACCGGCATCCCTGAGCCAGAAACGCAGTCATTACTGCACTAATGACTTGTTAAATTGAGAGTGGCTTTAGAGGATGAATGGAAAATGCCAGCTTTCTTGTTAGCATTGATGGGTGTTGAAGAGTCTCAGAGAGCCCCTTCAAGATCTGTGGCAGGGAACACACAGCCCTGGGCTCCCAGCTGTTCTCATCAACAGCAATAGGTTTCCACCCTGTAGAGTCAGAAAAGCATCACCTCAACATGATCAAGGGTAGTACAAACCACTGAAAACCTTTGCTACTCAGCTCAGGGTAAGAGTAAAGAGCAGAGGAGAAAGAAAATGGGGAAATAAAAAGGGAACATCCCAATTTATCCAGAACATTCTAGAATGCATCTTTCAAATCTTGCAAATGGAGATGTGACTCAATGGTAGGTCACTTATATTGCAATTAAATTGGTTCTAGATTCAGTTCCTGGCACTATATGGTTCCTTGAGCATGACTGGGAATAATACCCGAGGAATGCTGTATGTGGAGCCCCCAAAACAAAACAAAACAAAACAAAACAAAAAAAACACCCAGGTTTTGGAATTATGAAACCTAGTTTCAAGTTGCTTCAATAACCTAAGCCTGGCTTTTTAGTCAGTAAAGTATAGGAGAATAAAACCTACTCACAGGGCTATTGTGAAAACTTAGAAGGAAATTTCTTTTTGTTTGTTTGTTTTGGGAACATACCTGGCAGTGCTCAGGGCCTACTTCTGGCTCTGCACTCAGGGATCATTTCTGGCAGGTTCAGGAAAACATATGGGATGTTGGGGATCAAACCCAGACCAGCAGCATTCAAGTCAAATCCTTACTTGCTATACTATCTTTAGGCTCTCTTGGGAAGCAATTTCTATAAAGAACTTGGCACAAAGTATTTAATGAACTACAAAATTTTTGTTCTCTTGTTTTGGGACCACATCCGGTGGTGCTCAGGGCTTATTCATGATTTTTTTTCAGGGATAATTCCTGGTGAAACTTAGAATCATATGAGGATTGAATCCAGATCCACCACATGCAAGACTTACTCACTGTACTATCTCTTCAGTCACTTAAAACTAGTCATCATCATTACTTCTGCAAACTGCAAGACTCCCCAAGGCAGAATTCATACATCCTGGGTTCAATTCTAGTTACCAACTCTGTAATTAGACCTTGGAAGGCTACTTTCATGACTGTGTGGATAGTAAAAAAAAAACAACTCCTTTGTACAATAAATGAATTAACATACATAAGGTCCTTAGCACAGTGCCTAGCACAGAAAAGGAAATTATAAGTGTCAACTTTATTGGACCATCTCCCAGTTTTCAGACCTTTGGTCCCTACATACACTTTCTTATGACTTTTGATGTTTGAACCCAAGATCAAATCTAGTGCAAATCACCTTGTCCAAGGAAATATCTACTGGCAGATCACCGACATGTCACAGGGATTGTAAAGGAAGTGGATATCTCGATAGGGGCTAGCTCCTGTCCATTCTTATCACTGAGCTAGTTCATACTGTTCATTTACTTGTTTATAGTTTTTGGTCATACTGGGTTTCCTCAATGGTATCCTGGCTCTGCTCAGCAATCACTATTGGTAGTGCTCAGGATCAAGCTAGGTTGGTCACATGCAAAGCAAGTGCCTTACACAGAGTACTATTGTAGAGTATTTTATATTTATTTTATGTATTGTATTTATTTTGTATTAATAATAAAGTTTGAAGGGGAGGCCAAAGGAGACAGTTGGACAGTGACAGTTGGAGAGTGACAGTTGGAGAGAAAGGATAAAAGGGGGGAGGGGAGAGACGGACGGGGGAGACTGGGAGAAAGAGAGAGAAGAAGGGGCTGACAGGGAGGAGGAGACTGGGAGAAAGAGAGAGAAGAAGGGACTGACAGGGAGAAAGAGAGATTAGGAGAGAAAGGGAGATGTATAGAGAAGAAGAACTGGGATAGCTCAATGGTTTGATCACCTGTTTTGCATGCAAGAGGCCAGATTTGATCCCTTGCACCATAAGGTGCCCCAAGCTCCACCAGGAGCAATCCCAAAGAGTAAAGCCTGAAAGTAGTCCATGAGGAACACATAATGTGGCCCCAAAACAAAATAAATTAAAATAATAAAATAAATTGAGTTCATTTAGTTTTCCCATTAGACTGAGCAATCTCTTGAGGGCCAGAGATATATTCTTCCAAATAATGTCCCTGGAATGTGGGGGATGATTAGTGCTTAAACATCTGCTAAATGCTCTAAAGTAACCATTGTTCTTGATACTGAAAAGGCCCCTTGGAAGTGTGGAAAGCCCCCATGAGTCTTTTTTTTTTTTTTTCGATTTTTTTTGTTTTTTTTTGTTTTTGTTTTTGGGTCACACCCAGCAGTGCTCAGGGGTTACTCCTGGCTCCATGCTCAGAAATTGCTCCTGGCAGGCATGGGGGACCATATGGGGCACCAGGATTCGAACTGATGACCTTTTGCATGAAAGGCAAACGCCTTACCTCCATGCTATCTCCCGGGCCCCCCCATGAGTCTTGTTGGCCTCTTCAACAGTGTATCTGTGAGTCAGAAACTACCTGCCAGGATGGATCCATCTGGAGCAGGGGGTGGGGTTAGGGGCAGGAACTTGGGGTCTGAATCTGACCATTTTCTATATGCCTCCAGCAAGATTAATCCATGTATGATTCTCTGCCTTTCTAGTGACATGAAGGATGACTTTATCTCGCCATGTGGGGCCTGCAGGCAAGTGATGAGAGAGGTAAGCAGTGTCTCTGTTTCTCTGAAGTGTAGCTGCCTCTCTGTTTTCCCAAGCTGCAGGAAGCAAAGCTAAATTCCCTGCTAGGGGATGCTCCAACTGTCCTTCCACATTGGTTGGCTGACTCAAAGGCTTTCCCAAGTGTACACAAATCACCAGAAATTAGTCTTTGATGCAATTGCTGCTTGCTGAGTGAGCTCGTATTTGGGGCTGGGCCATAAGCTAGCTCTGGGGAGACAACCATGAAAAGACAGCCCAGTTCCCCTCCACCCTGGAGATTATAGTCTAATGATAAGATAAACAATCAATACAGAGCAAACAAAAAATAGTTTTGAGAAGGTCATGGATAAAAGAATGCAGAAAAAGTAGTGAATTGGGGGTGAAGGCAGGGGTGAATAGCAGGTGATATTCTAAGTTCAGGGTCAGAGGTCAACAAGTAGGTGCTGTAGACCTGTGGACAAATTTAGCCATGCTAAATTCAGGTGAATAAAGTTGTATGGACACATAACCATGGCCATCATTCATGGATTATCCACAGCCAGTTTGGCCCTTGAAAGCATTGTCAAGTAATTCAGAGACCTGCATAGTCAGAAATAGTTGCTCTGGGCCTTTACAGAAAAAGGACTGCCAGTCTCTGCTTCAGATTGTCATAGGGGCTTCCCTGTGAAGATACAATTTGAGCAGAGATTAAAATAATGAGGACAAAAGCTAAAGCCATAGTACATCAGGTAGGGTGCTTGCCTTGTACACAGCCATGCAGATTAGATTCTGGCCATTCATATAATCCCCCAATAACTGCCAGGAGTAATTCCTGAATGAAGAGCCAGGAATAACCACTGAGTACAGCTGGGTATGGTCCAAAAAACTTAAAGAAAGAAAGAGGAGGAGGAAGTGGAGAGGAGGAGATGAAGGAGAAAGGGAAGAAGAGGAGGAGGAGGAAGAAGAAAGATGGAGGAGAAGACGAGGAGGAGGACGAAGAAATGAGGAGAAAGGAGGGGGTAGAGGAAGAAGAAAGAGGAGGAGGAAGAAGAGAAAAAAGAAAAAAGAAGAAAGATGAGAATGCGAGTGTGATGGGTCTCTCAAAGGAAGAGCAAGCAAGCTTGAGACACACACATTTAAACAAAAAAAAAAAAGGAAGAAGAAGAAGACCCACAGATTTAGTGAATTTAGTAATTAGCAAGAACAAAGAGGTTAGAATATGGTGAGAGATGGGGAGACACAGAGATCAAGTATGACATGAAACAGAAGAGGTTTTTTGTTTGTTTGTTTTTTAATTTTTGCTTTGGGGGCCATACCTGGCTAGTGTTCATGGGCTACTACTGACACTGGTGCTTGGAGGTCATTCCCAGTGGTGCTAGGGAACCATACACTGCTGGAAATTAAACCCAGACCACCTCCATGAGAAGCTTGTCTACCATTCAATCTCCCAAAGCTCCTCCTCCCCTGTACTATCTTCCTATTTCCCTGACCCAGAGAAAATGTTTACACCAAAAATAAAGGCAAATGGGGGGGCCGGGCGTGGCGCTGCAGGTAAGGTGCCTGTCTTGCCTGCGCTAACCTAGGACGGACTGCGGTTCGATCCCCCGGTTCCCCATATGGTCCACTGTGCCTACCAGGAGCGACTTCTGAGCAAATAGTCCAGAGTAACCCCTGAGCGTCATGGGGCGTGGTCCGAAAACCAAAAAAAAAAAGGGGGGGCAAATGGGTGGTGTGTTTTAAAATGATTTACACCATTTTAGCCCCTTGAGCATCTCTAGGATGTCCTGGTGTGCCCAGCACTGAGAGACCCTAATAGCACTGTATGAGCCTTGAACCCCCTGCCTAAATGACTAAATATCACTGGAGTGGAGTGGTCTTTAGGATCCCTGAGCACTGCTTTTGGGTACTCCAAAAATGGTTAAAATAATAAATCTTATGAGCCAGAGAGATAGTACAGCAGGTAAAACATTCATCTAGCATGAAGCTGACCCAGGTTCTATTTCCAGCACCCAATATATCCCCCGAGGAATGATCCTGAGCACAAAGACAGGAGTTAACCCTGAGCATTGCCAAGTGTCACTAAATATATATATATATATATACATATATAATTATATTTGTTAATTGCAAGTCTAAAATTTGGTCAGGTTAAAAGTTGGATTAAGAAAGGATGGGACGAGGCCGGCGAGGTGGCGCTAGAGGTAAGGTGTTTGCCTTGCAAGCGCTAGCCAAGGAAAGATTGCGACCGCGGTTCCATCTCCCGGCGTCCCATATGGTCCCCCCAAGCCAGGGGAAATTTCTGAGTGCTTAGCCAGGAGTAACCCTTGAGCATCAAACGGGTGTGGCCCGAAAAACCATATATATATATATATAAAGAAAGGATGGGACAAGAGTGATAGTACAGCAGGTAGGGCACTTATCTTGCAGGCACCTGGGTTCAATTCTCAGCCCAGCAGGAGAAATATCTGACAGTAAAACCAAGTACAGCAGGTGACCTCCTCCCTTTCCCCAATAAAGAAGGGAAGTCATTAGATGCTTGGAAGAAATGACTAAAGGAATCTAATATACTGTATTTTTCACTCTATAAAATGCACCTGCCTATAAGATGCACATAGTTTTTAGATAAGGAAAACAAGAAAAAATAAAGTCACAGCAGTGATCAAATAGTCTTAAACAAAAGCTCTATACATGATAGTGAAAGTGCATTAACCTAATTGCTTGCACTATGTGCTGTGTCTGCACAATAAAAGGGGCGTAACACTTTTTCCCCATCTTTGAGGGGGGTGTGTCTTATGGTACAAAAAATATGGTGCTTTTAACTAAGATGATATTGATGGAAAGTGCCCATCACTCCACCTCTGTCAATAAAGGGGTACATTTGGTGTGGGTCTCTGTGGAAGTCTGTGAAGTGTCTATGTACATCTCAAGGACCAAAGCTATAAGAAGACTTTAAAGAGGTCTTGGTGTCCTCCAAAGACCCCAAAGCTTGAACCACCAGCTTGGGGATCCTACAGAGATCCCTGAGTTCTGATGTGGCATCATCATTTATTCACAGCACCTCATTTGATTCTCCCCCATTCCCTGTCCCCAGTACAGCTGTGAAGGAAGCAGCTATCTTGGTGCCCTCTCCCTGGAGTACATGGTCTGCAAAGACACACAAGCTTATCCCCAGATTCCCACAGGAGACCTCCCACAGTTCTCAGAAGACTCCTTGTTCTCCCAATGGAACAGAGGTTTTCTTTTCTTTTCTTTTCTTTCGTTTTTTTTTTTGTTTGTTTTTTGTTTTTGTTTTTGTTTTTTTACCACACCCGGTGATGCTCAGGGGTTACTCCTGGCTATGCACTCAGAAATCTCTTGAGGGACGATATGGGACGCCAGGGATCAAACCAAGGTCCATCCTGGGTCAGCCGCATGTAAGGCAAGTGCCCTACCACTGCACTTCTGCTCCGGCTCCAGAACAGAGGTTTTCCAGCTGCAAAGGAGACATGGTGGTGCTTTTGTCTGATGGGGACTGCATGTCCCATGCAGGTTCAGTTTCAATGTTGTTGAAATCTGGGCTGAGATGTAAGGTGTTTCCATTGGCGACTGAACCTTGAGGTTTCAAAGTAAGTGTGGAACAAACCAGGCTTCCTCAAATAACCCCTCCCCACCTACCATCTGCTTCCTGCCATCCTGCAGAGAAGGGTCAGTTTGCAGAACTGTCTGAAATCCAGATGAAACTCCCACCCTGGAGACTTGGGTCGCCATTGACAAGTGCATCTCTTTAGGGAGATACTTGGCCAGGGCTATATGGGGAATCTACATTGGAACACCATTCCCCCGCCTCCACAGACCCTGATTTGGTCTAGTTGCTCATTATTTTTACTCCAAATGGATTAGATATTGGCAAGGGAGAGAGGGCAAAGGGAAAAGGGAAAACACAAGATGAAGCAAAACTGAAACCAGAATGCAAAGTCTAAATGATGAGATGAATAGGCAGGGACTTGGCTCTGAAACTAAGCCTGTGCACATTTTCATCTGAACTCTCCAGCTGAGCCTGCCATGCAGAAAAATATTCTTCTCTAAAACATTCATTTTTAAAAAGCCAGAAGACTGACTGTGCCTGGAAATAACTTGGCATTTCAGACAGAAGCTTAGAAGAACCAGCTGCAAACCTGAACAATAACTAACAGTAACCTATTAAGAATGATTTCTAGACATATGTATAGACAGTAGGAAAAACATTCATTGTCACTTATCAGAGAAGTGTAAATCACAACGACAATGATATCTTATCTTATAATGAGAATGACATTTATCAAAAAGACTAAAAACAGCCAGTGCTGGGAGGAAGTGATGAAAAAGAAGCTCTCTTTTACTCTTGGTGGAAATGTTTTCTGGTTCAACCTCTAATGAAAACAGCATGGAGACATCTCAAAAAAGTAAGAGTTGAGTTTTCAATGACCCAGAAATTTTACTTCTTGGCATCTACCTCCAAAACACAAAAACATTAACCCAAAAAAATGCATGCACAATTATATTCATGTCAGTGCTAAGGACAATAGCCAAGATTTGGAAACAGCTCAAATGTCAAATGACAGATGAATAGATAGTAAGGCTCTGGTTTATATATACAATGAAATATTGTACAGCTATAATAAAAAATTAAATCTTGCAGTTTGCTGCAACTTGGATGGAACATGAGGATATCATATTAAGGCAATAGGACAAATACTAGATGCTTCCACTCATCTGTGGTATATAGAGAAAATAAATTAATAGACAATGTTGAACTATGACAAATACTTTGTCTTGAATTACAAAACAAATTACTGAACAGGGTAAGAACTGAGGGAAGGGAAGAGGCAAACTAGAAGTGACACAAGCTATGGTCCCCCATGCCTTCTGGGGCGATTTCTGAGCACAGAGCCAGGAGTAACCTCTGAGCAAAGCTGGGTGTGACCCAAAAAAACAAAAAAAAGGTGACACAAGAACAGTGGTGGGATCTTTGGTAGTGGTAAAGTATATAATCTTTGTATTCAAAACCTTGAACACAAACACTTCAATAACCATGGTAACTAAATTGCAATAAAAAGAAATGGAGAAGGGGTGAGATGCCCAAGATTTAACCATTAGCTAAGGTTGCACATCAGAAGTGATGGTTCCTGAGCATCCTGAGAGAGAACAAAGGGGCTGTTGGGAGTACAGTTCTGCTTTGCTAATTTGCCCTAAGTGCATATGCTGGTGGTGCCGATAGCACCCTCATCAAAGGATTGATGAAGAAGTCACATAAGTGAGGCAGGAAGACAGCTTCTGAGCTGTGAGGAGTAAAGGAAATGTTAAGAGAAGCAGGTCTAGGGGCCCGGGAGATAGCATGGAGGTAAGGCGTTTGCCTTTCATGCAAAAGGTCATCGGTTCGAATCCCGGTGCCCCATATGGTCCCCCATGCCTGCCAGGAGCAATTTCTGAGCATGGAGCCAGGAGTAACCCCTGAGCACTGCCGGGCCAGGAGTAACCCCTGAGCACTGCCAGGTGTGACCCAAAAACCACAAAAAAAAAAAAAAAAAAAAGAAGAGAAGCAGGTCTGTGTTCTTCCCTTAGCAGCAGGAGATCTGCCCTCAGGTAGGGAAGGGTAATTCTGCTTTTAGAAACCCTTGAGTAAGGGGAAGGGGGCAGGGGCTGGATAGATAGCACAGCAGAAGGACGTTTGCCTTGCACACAGCCAAACCAGAACAGATGGTGGTTTGAATCCTGGCACACCATATGGTCCTTCCTGCCTGCCAGGAGCGATATCTGAGCACAGAGACAGGAGTAAACTCTGAGCACCACCAGGTGTGGTCCAAAACACCCCCTTCTACCAAAAAGAAACCCTTGAGTGAGACCTTAGGAAGAACAGACTGTTTATTACTCATTGGCAATGCAGTAAGCCCTGGCTCATTACTTATACTTTTTTTTCTTTAACTTATTTTTATTACTCCTAGTTCTGCACTCAGGAATTATTCCTGGTGGTGCTCAGAGACTGTATGGGATCCCGGAATCAAACCTGTGTCAGCCATATGCAAAGCAAGCATCTTACCCACTGTACTGTCTCTCCAGTCCCATCTTTGACTCAGTCTCCATCCACATCTTTGATTCTTCCCTGCCCTCCCCCCCAATTAAGCTCTGTGAGCCTGATAGGGTTATCACTATTCCTAATTTACAGATGAGAAGACTGAGGCGTACAAAGTAAAACAGACCCAAACCTGGGTCCTTCTTACCGTCTTAGTTACACCATTTCCCTTATGCTGGTTTTGTCTCTTTTCCAGTTTGGTACCAACTGGACTGTCTATATGACAAAGCCAGATGGCACATATGTTACCAAGACAGTCGAGGAGCTGCTGCCAGCATCCTTTGGGCCCCAGGACCTACAGAATGTCCAGTGAAGAACAGAAGATACCCATTCACCCATGCTTAAGAGGAGAGCCACCAGAAGAACTTCATAAGGACATGGTCACAGATCCAGGGACACTCCCTGTGAGCACAAACCTCCAAATGAAATAAGGCCTGGACCCTGGCCCTCCTGCATCTCATCCTCCTCCCTGAACCAAGAGCACACCTCTTCCTTTCCTTTCTGCTGTCACTTAAGTCTGGATCACACTCCCTTGATGTTCCCAACATGGTACCCTTTTCTCATGTGGGTAGCTTTCTGTTTTTTTGTTTTGTTTTGTTTTGTTTTGTTTTGGGGTCACACCCGGCAGTGCTCAGGGGTTACTCCTGGTTCCATGCTCAGAAATTGCTCCTGGCAGGCACGGGGGACCATATGGGGCACCGGGATTCGAACCGATGACCTTTTGCATGAAAGGCAAACGCCTTACCTCCATGCTATCTCCCAGGCCCCCGGGTAGCTTTCTTTTACTATAAACATGACCAGAACACCCTGATCAGGGAAGCACATTTGTCTTGTGTCTCTGATTGCTGTGCACATTTCCGACGGTGATTTGTCTTCTAGGAAAGAGCTGGATTCTTTCTGCAGGGGTATCAGGCTTCTTCAGTGCAAAGCTGCCTTTTTAAGCTTCTTGTCTCTGCTTCTCCAGATCGAAGACCCGGTTATCTGGCAGCAAAACAAACATTCCTATGATAGCTGATTGGATAAAACACACTTCTCTAAGATTTCCTTTTATTTCAAAGACTCGACCGCTCTGGGAAGAGTTTGTCTCCTCCAGATGAAGGTGCCTGGCACCAGAGTGATATAACTCTGATGGAATAACTTGCTCTGGAATTATGGCAAAGCTCAGGCCAGATTGTGGCCTGGAAAGAGCCCATGAATGCTCTGTCAAACTCTGTGTTCAGGTGTTTAATGGATCCAAACCCTTGTAGTCCTTATTGACCAAGCTCTAAGTATACTGCCTTCATTTTATCAATAGGCTTATGGAAGCTCAGCAAAGTTAAGTCACTTGCCCAAAATTGCAGAGCTAGTATGTATGTGGCTCTATGTATGTCAAGCCTGTCTAACTTCAAGCATTTTCTTTACTCTTCCACACAACTCATGTCTAGTTGTCTCTTTTATTTTTTGGTTTTTGGTTTCCACCCAGCAGCTCTCAGGGGTTACTCCTGGCTCTAGGCTCAGAAATCGCTCCTATTTCTTGGGGGACCATATGAGATGCCGGGATTCGAACCACCGTCCTTCTGCATGCAAGGCAAATGTTCTACCTCCATGCTATCTCTTTGGTCCCATGTCTAGTTGTCTTGATCTTCCAACTATCTCTTCTATACCAAGTACAGCTGAGTAAACATTACAAAATAAAGTCTCAATCCTGAGAGATAGTACAGTGGGAAGGGTACTTACCTTGCATACAGCCAACCAAGTTTAATCCCCAGCACCACTAAGATCCCCTGAACATACCACGAATAATTTTCGAGTGAAAAGTCAGGTGTAAGTCCTGAGCATCCAGGTGTGTCCCAAGAAGAAAAAGAAAGAAAAAAAGAAAGGAAGGAAGGAAGGAAAGGAGGGAGGATGATGAAAGGGAGGGAGGAAAGGTGAGAGGGAGGGAGGAAGGAAGGAAGGACACGCACACATGAGGGTAAGAACTGATCTTTTTTTTGTTTTGGTTTTTGGGTCACACCTGGTGATGCTCAGGGGTTACTCCTGGCTTCATGCTCAGAAATTGCTCCTGGCAGGCACGGGGGACCACATGGGGAACCAGGGGATCGAACCGCGGTCCGTCCTAGGTTAGCACAGGCACCTTACCTCCAGCACCACCGCCCGGCCCCCATAAGAACTGATTTTTAAGGGGAGGACTCAGGTTGACCTTGGAGAAGGGACTGATATCTCAGAGTGATATTTCTCAGAGTGAAAAATAGTGTTTTAGGGTTAGGGAGATAGTTCAGGGATCTGGGATGCATGCTTAGTATGTAAAAGGGCCCAATCCCTTGACTCCTCTGACCCCCTGGTCTGCAGCAGATATGGGCCCAAAAAGCACCTTCTCCTGTGTCCCAAGCACTAACACTGGCTGGGCTCCCTGAGCACTGTTTGGAAAGTTCTGCTCCCCCCCACCCAATAGAAAATATTCAGCTTCCTCTCTTCAAACCTAGCAAATAGCTGAGGACACAGGAAGTGAGCAAGTAAATGCCCACTTTCTGGGAGCTTTCTTTCTCCATATGGGGCCTTGGACCCCCTTTTCCCCCCAGCACTACCAGCCTGATGCAGCCTCATTCAGCCTCCTCAACAGTAAGGCTCTGAGACCTCGGGCTCTTCTGAGTGTTCTCATCTGAGGGGGTGAGGAAAGCTGGAAGAAAATACAAGATGTACAAATTCGTAGAAATTCTTCCTTCTCAGACTATAGATATGTGACTTTTCTTTGTAGAAAACCATATTTTGACATCCTTTGATGCTGGGACTTAAACTCAGTGTCTTCACCTTTTAGAAGCTACATTCCCAGTCCATAGATAGCTATTTATTTTTCCAAAAGTTGATTAATATTATTGTTATTGTTATTTTATTTTGATTTTTGGGCCACATCCATTGATGCTCAGGGGTTACACTTGACTATGCGCTCAGAAATCGCTCCTGGCTTGGGGGACCATATGTGACGCCAGGGGATCAGATCTCGGTCTGTCCTAGGTGCAAGGCAAACAAAACACCCTACCACTTGTGCCACTGCTCTGGCCCCACCATTGTTGTTTTTATTTTAAACAAGAACACAATATAGCAGAGCAAAATAATTCAGGGCTTGAACTTTGGCGCTGGACAGTCTCCAAACTGTGGCTTTGGGCAAGTTATTTCATTACACCAAGATTCAATTTCCTCATCTGTAAAATAAGGACGTGCGCTTCCTTCTCGGAATTGTGGTGCGGACTAAGTGAAATCACGTACTGTCAGAGCCCAGTGTCAGCCCCTCAGGAAGTTCTTGTTATGTGTCAGCAGCTACTTTTATTAGGGATGACAAGTTTTGGTCGTTGGAGGACAGATTTAATATTTGCAAACGGTCGGTAGTCATTTTACAGCCCATCTCTTCATTTATGCATTATTGATGGTGTATCTGCCTTGTGCTCTGCCAGATCCTAGAGACACAGCAGTGGATAAACAGATAAAAACCCCTGCATGCCCAGGTCTCTTAGTCTGCTGTTAGGAAAATGAGATCTAAATGACTATAGCACTTCATTGCAAATGTCATCCAAGGGGCCAGAAATGCCAGAAGCTAGCTGTGGCCAGGATGGAAATGGGAGGGCAGCCCCTGCAGAGGCTGGTTTAGTTAGGACAGGGGAGGGAGAATGCAGGCTAAGCCCATTCCAGTTAGGTTATGGATCTGGGGAGGAACAGAGAACAAGAACCAATTAGAGGAAAAGCCAATGTTCTTATCCTTCCTGGAAATAGACTGCGGGAAGGCAGTTCTCAAAGGATTCTAGATTTGGACAGTGAAAAACAACGTTCACTGGACTGAAAAGAGGCTGAGGGGCTTGTTTCAAATAAAAATACTTTCATTTCTCAGTCCCTCTGTTTTGAGAACCTTTGATTTCAAAGCAGCTCTGGATCTATTGTTCAGATTTGCCTGCTTTTAGAAGCCTAAAGTATAGGCACAGATTCTCATGGAAATAATAAAAGCATGGATGTTTCAGCTGCTTCTTGCCAGCTGCTGGTAATTGCTTATGTAAGCTGCAAGATTTTTGTAGACGTTTCTCTTTGCAGGGCGGAGTAACAGCTATAACTGATAGACACTGTAAGTACTTTGGGTATCTGTTGGAATTAAGTCAGAAAATGTCTTCTGAGGTCATGGAGTGGTCTAAAGTCTCAGACATGTAATGTTTTGTGTGTGATTATATGCATATTGAATCTGGAAGGAAGAGCAATCTCTTGACATAGCTTTGGGTTATGGAAGAAGTTGGGGGGAGAGAGAGAGACTTAAAATCCTATGTTGAGAAAAATAAAATTCTATGTTGAAACAAAAATATGGTATCATGACTAATTTTCTTAGTCATAGCTATGCAACAAATTATGCCAAAATTGAGTAGCTTAGGATAACAAAAATTTATTATTCAGGAGTGTCTCTAAGTCAGGAATCTGGGCAGGGCTGGGGCATCTGGCTCCAGACCTCATAAAAATGTACTATGAGGATGTTAGAAATATGTGATCTCCTCTTATGCGTCAACAGGGAAGACCTCTACTTCAAAGTCCACTGTTGTAGTTTCTGGCAGGACCAGTTCCTTATAGGCCAATATTCCTCAATACAATTCTTGCTTAATGAACCTCTTCCTGATCACTTTATAACACAGAGCAGGGGCTTCCCTTAGAAGAAACAAGTGAGAACAAGAGAAAGCAAGACAGATGCCAGGGTTTTGTCCGCTGATCACAAAAGTGACATCCCATTATATTAGCCAAACTCTAATCCATAGAAACAAGTCACTCAGCCTAGTCATAATTAGGGGGACTTTTTACATAAAGTCTGAATACTAAAGGTGATCAAAAAATGCAAAAATTGAAAATACAAGGGAATGAGAGGTGGCTCTGTGGCTAATGATTCTTAATTGCAGGAGTAAGGCCCCAAGGCTGGTGCAATAGCACAGCCCTTGCCCAATATGCCACCACCCCATTACTGACCCAGGTTCAATCTCCAGCATCCCATACAGTCCCCTGAGCTTGCCAAGAGCAATTTCTGAGCACAGAGCCAAGAGTAACTTCTGAGTGCTGCCAGGTGTAGCCCAACTGTCCCCCTGCCAAATTTAACCCCCCCCCCCCGGTGCCTCCACATGTGCCACGTATAAACTTGACAGAGCTACCTTCAAAGACTGACAGCTTCAATTTTGGTTATTTCTGCCAATACAAGTCACTTTCAGCTTCTCTGCAAGTAGGTGGAGTGAGTGCTGCAAATAATAGATATGATATGATATGATAGGGTTGGATCCAGTAAACATTTCAGCTAAAAAGTTATGGGAGCATTGTAGTGCCCACAAGCACAAGGAGTATGACCTCCAGCAAGTACCATGACCAGGTATGTGTGTGAACCTCTGTTTTGCAACATCAACAGAAGAATGGGAAAGGTTGGAGGATTTGAAAATGCATATGGACAGCAGCTGGTAAGGGAGGCAAGAGAGCCAGAGAAGCCCGGTCTGGTTAGCTCTGTTGGAGAATCTGACGTTATTCCAAGGTAAACCATCAGTTTCAGGCAGAGGGGATAAAATGGTCATCTCAGAACCTTAAATAGCTCAGTCTATTAGTCTCTAATAAATCAAGAGATTTTAGAGATCTGGAGGAAACTCTAGAGGAAGTCACTAAAAATATTGTGACCTCTTGCTAAGGTGAAGAACAGAAAATTGTTGCTTATCTTAATGAACTGCTCTCTCTGCATGCAGTTAAATATTTTTAAATCATGTCTATATGTTACTTTTATTTAAAAGATATTGTGCGGGGTCAGGCGGTGGCGCTGGAAGTAAGGTGCCTGCCTTGCCTGCACTAGCCTAGGACGGACCGCGGTTCTATCCCCCAGTTCCCATATGGTCCCCCAAGCCAGGATCGACTTCTGAGCGCATAGCCAGGAGTAACCCCTGAGCATCACTGGGTGTGGCCCCCCCCAAAAAAAAGATATTGTGCAATCTTGTATTGGAATACAATACAAGATTGCACAATATCTTTTTTTTTTTTTTTTTTGGTTTTTGGGTCACACCCGGCAGTGCTCAGGGGTTACTCCTGGCTCCATGCTCAGAAATTGCTCCTGGCAGACACGGGGGACCATATGGGGCACCGGGATTCGAACCGATGACCTTTTGCCTGAAAGGCAAACGCCTTACCTCCATGCTATCTCAGGACAGCCCCTCAGATTAATGGAATCAACTTGAATATCCTGAGACCGATCCTTAGAAATGTGATCAATTAATCTTTGATAAAGGAGCAAAATATGAAGTAGAGCAAGGAAAGCCTCTTTAACAATAGTGCTGGGAAGACATGCAAAAAGTGAACTCAGACCTCTCTCACAAAAGTCAAATCAAAATGGATTAAAGACGTTGATATTACATAAAATCATAAGGTACGTAGAGGAAATGTAGGCAGACCTCTCCATGACATTGGCTCTAACGGCATTTTCAAGAATGAAACACCACTGACCAAGTAAGTGGAAATAAAGATGAACAAATGGGAATTAAACTAAGAATTTTCTGTACTTCTAAGGAAATAGTGACTAGAATAGAAAGGATGGGATAGAAAGGCTGGGAGAGATAGCATGCAGGACAGTGGTTAGAATCCCAGCATCCCATATGTTCCCCCAAGCCTGCCAGGGGCATTTTCTTTTTTTTTTTTTTTTTTTTTTTTTTTTGGTTTTTGGGCCACACCCAGTGAAGCTCAGGGGTTACTCCTGGCTATACGCTCAGAAGTCACTCCTGGCTTGGGGGACCACATGGGACACCGGGGGATCGAACTGCTGTCC
>PVKC010013252.1:0-23100 GCA_004027635.1 Crocidura indochinensis
CCTTCCTTCCTTCCTTCTTTCCTTCCTTCCTTCCTTCCTTCCTTCCTTCCTTATTTCCTTCCTTCTTTCCATCTTTCCTTCCTCCCTTCTTTCCTTCCTTCCTTACTTCTTTACTTCTTCCTTCTTTTCTTCCTTTTCTTCTTTAGTCATATCTAATCAGGGACCACTCCTGGTAGGCTTAGGGGACCATGTGTGGTAAATGGGATCAAACCTGAGCCAACCATGTGAAAAGCAAGTGCCCTATCCCACTGTACTATCACTCTGCCCTCTCCTTTTCCATTTTCTGAGCCCCCATCATTTCTGATGGAATTTCCTGCCTACCAGTCTCTCATGATCTGGTAGGAAAGACTCCAGATAGGGGGGAGGGGGAGATTTGGAACCTACTATATTGAAGCAGCATGTCTGTTTTAGATGATGCCAGATGTGAAAAACCTTTGACCTTGGGTGACAAAAACTAAAGTTACCAAATCAGGGTGATGGGGGGAAGACAAAGAGGCAGATTAGAAGTGACCCAAGGATAGAGGTAGAGATTCTTGGACAGTTTAGTGGTGGTGAAGGTGCAGTAACTTCATACATCAAAGCCATTATACATTAACACTCAGAAATATGTTACCTAAATCATAATAAAAGGAAGAAGATAAGAAAATTTAGAAATATATCAAGCCACATGGACATTTGATTTTAGATGTTTCCTAAATTGAAAAAAATTAGGTTTTTAGATGTTTCAGAAACCCAGATAATTAAACTTTTATTGAAATTTACTATATTTTCAGCCCCTTATTTTATGACTAAGGAAGCTTATCTAATCAACACACTGGTTAAATGTTACACTTTTAATATAATGTGATAAGATAGTGAATTCAGAGTAAGTAAGGGCTATCATCTACACTTCATATTGCCTTAATAATTCCTGACTACAAATGAGCTATATTGTAATAAAACAGCTACTGAAGCTGGAAAGTCTTGGATTTTTGAAACTGGGGCTCTTAGAGTCAAGAAACTAACTCTGTTTTCCTCCTTTTGAAAAAGCACTGATTCTCACTTGAGATCTGAGACTAACATTAATTATCTTTGTTCCCAGACTGGAAGCCTATTTAAAATTGCTGTTTAGAGAAAACAATTTCAGAATTAATTTGAATTGGCCATCCTTTGGAGCTCAGGGTGGAATAGCCCAAGACTTATGTTCAAAGGAATCTACTTTCACTATTATAAATATCAGCACTATTGAGTCACTCACTTTGAGATGACTCAAAGGGCTGAGTTCATAGAGTGGAAAATCTGGGTTCAATATCTAGATCACAGTGTCTCGCATCCTCCAGTAAAAGCAGGTTTGATCTCTGAACAATATACTGGAAGTAGCCCCTTGTATTGCCAATTGTAGCCCCAAAACAAGAAAATTAAAAGGTAAAATAAAAGATACCTGAAACTTTCCTATAACTGTTTATTTAGTACTTCATGGTCCATAGCCACTTCATCCAATTATAAAACTTATTTTTCATCACTGATCTCAATCAAGATGCATATATATTAGATATCTTTCGTAAACTAGGCACTATGTGGCTTCAAAATGGCAAGGCTGTGAACTTACAGTGATAACAGTTTAGCTGTAAACCATGACTATGCAGGTGAGTAGGAGAATGGTATGTTAGTTAGATAAAGGACTATGTCTAGTCCACATTAGCTGTGGTCATGGTAAGAATTGCTAGCAGTGAGGTCACTGGGATTTGGAAATCAGAAGATGAAATATTCAGGGAAGAAAAAGGATTTGAACTGGAATTTGAAAGATGGATATTAGTAAGGAAAGTAGAAGGGAGAGGAACACATTATAGACTAGGGAGAAGCATGGGAAAATTTTTGGCCATCACATAGGGAAGAGGCAGGTGGTGGACATAAGGAGGAGGCCCTGTCAGTCATTGGGCACAGATGACAGGAAGTGATATGAAAGCAAGGATATCTCAGCAAGTGATACCCAGATTATGAAATGATATAGACTCCCAGAAAACAAAATGTTTTCTCTCTTTTGGATGGCACTGGTACCTCACAAGCAGGCAGGTGGCTATGAGAAGAATGTTGATTAAAGTATTTTTTGTCACAAGTTACTTAAATGCCCTGGTAGTTCATGAATGGGGTCTATCACATAGATATAATATTTGTTTTGATGAATTATGCCCCTTTGGGGAGCACATCCAACAGTGTTCAGGATTTGTTCCTGACTCTGCACTCAGGAATTACTCCTGGTAGTGTTCAAGAGACCATATAGGATGTCAGGGATCAAACCCAGGCTGGTAGCATAAAAGGCAAATGTCCTAGCTGCTATACTAGTGCTCTGATCCCTATGCCCTTATTTTTCTTTTCTTTTCTTTTTGGTTTTTGGGCCACACCCAGTGACGCTCAAGGATTACTCCTGGCTATGCACTCAGAAGTCGCTCCTGACTTGCGGGACCATATGGGAAACCAGGGGATCGAACCACAGTCCATCCTAGGCTAGCGCAGGCAAGGCAGGCACCTTACCTCCAGTGCCACCGCCCGACCCCGATTTTTCAAAAGTGTCTAAGCATAGGTACCATTGAATCATCCTATTAATTCTCAAATAAGTGAATAGCTATAAATAAAAACTACTGAACTTAAGTCATAGTGTCTCTTAGCTATCCACGTAATTAAATGACTTTTAATAAAGTTTTAAATCTTGTCCTAAAACTAAGTAGGTTTGAGCTCTACCAGACAAGAAGAGATATTATTATTCCCACTTTACAGATGAAGAAATGAGACTGAAAGAATTATTCAAGTCCACAAATCTAGTAAGTGATGAAGCCAGAATTCCAACCTCAGATGTCTAGTCCTAAAGTCAAAATTGTTTGACTTAAGACAGACTGCACTCCCATATTAGAAGATTAAGAAAATGCAAACATTGGCTTGCTAAAAATACACCCACTAACTCTGAAACATAGATTTCCAAGAAAACCAAAGGAAAAGACTCATAGAAAGAAGCAGAGAGTGTTTAATTTCTTTTAGACCTTTTCTTTGATTTACATTTGGACTGCAGTGGGCCTACATTCATCAAATTAATTACTACTTCAAATCCCAGATATAGATATTTTAAGGAGCTAAAAATGGATTTCTTGGACCAGAGTAATAGTACAATGGATAGAGCATTCACTGTATACATGGCCAACCTGTGTTTGATCCCTGGCACCCCATATGGTCCCCCAAACCTGATCACAGGAGTAAGCCCTGACTACCATCTGGTATGATCTAATCCTCCCTACCCCCCAAAAAAACAAAACATCAATTTAGTTATATATTTCTATTGATGCTTTGGGGGATGTAACTAAAGAAGGCTTCCTAACTTTTGGTTGGTTGGTTTGTTTGTTTGGTTTTGGTTTTTCGGGCCACACCCGTTTGATGCTCAGGGGTTACTCCTGGCTAAGCACTCAGAAATTGCCCCTGGCTTGGGGGGACCATATGGTATGCTGGGGGGTTGAACCTCGGTCCTTTCTTGGCTAGCACTTGTAAGGCAGACACCTTACCTCTAGTGCCACCTCACCGGCCCTGCTTCCTAACTTTTGAAACAGAAAAATGTCTTCTGGAATGTTTGATAGGCTAACTACATTACTACTTCTGGAAGGCTCTTTTCCTTAGATTACTCCTTTTCTACCCAGGAAAGGGGACAGTCATGTGGGAAACTAGGAGTGACTGCCTAAGTGCCTGAGAGCTCACTATGGCAGATATAGGAGTAAGTTTGCACAGCAGTTTTGGAGTGTTGTTGGGAAGGAGCTAGTCAGTACAATAGTGAGATCGCCTTTAGATGACTCTAGTAAGATTTTTGAAATAGAAAAGTGTGGTTTCAAAAACCTTCCAGATATTTTTATTTTGAATATAAATAATTGAACTATTGCCTATTTCCAAAGTGACATTTAAAATTTTTTACGGAACTTGAGTTGTACCAGGTATCATTTTCAGCCTGTTCAGGAACTCTATATGTGTTTCAAATACATTTTTGGCAAAAATATATGAGTTGCAATTTATACAAATAGATTCGCCCAAATAAATATAAATAAAAATTTTATCAGAAGAGATTAACTTCAGTTTCTTTTTTTTTTTTTTTTTTTTTTTTTTGGTTTTTGGGTCACACCCAGTGACGCTCCGGGGTTACTCCTGGCTATGCGCTCAGAAGTCGCCCCTGGCCGGGGGACCATATGGGGCACGGGGGATCTAACCACGGTCTGTCCAAGGCTAGTGCGGTAAGGCAGGCACCTTACCTCCAGCGCCACCGCCCGGCCCCCAGTTTCATTTTTAAGCAGTTTATTTGTTTATTTATTTATTTATTTATTGGTTTTGGGTACACACCTGGCAATACCAATGGGTTAGGTTACTCCTGGTTCTATGCTCAGAAATCGCTCCTGGCAAGATCCTGGAATGCCAAGAATCGAACTGGGTCTGTCCCAGGTCGGCCACCTGCAAGACAAATGCCCTACTGCTGTACTATCTCTCTGGCCCCTTAACTTCATTTTTAATTCAGAAAGGGTTGACTTTCTCGATAGCCACAAGTTGGATGAATGGAGAGATGGAGGGATGATTAGATAAAACTTCGTGTCTTGCCATAAATGTCTGATCAAAGTGAAACTTGGACGCACCTACTCAATATTTCATATCAGTCATATGAAACTTCCCCTCAATAAGTATTTATAGTACAACGAATACCCACATACCCTTCACCAAATTGATCTCTTGTATCATTCCCCCACCCAAAGCATTTGATAAAAAGTGACAAAGCTAACATTCAGTAGTTCTGCATGTATCTTGTAAGAATAAACACATTATTCTGTAGAACCACAACTCAGTGATCGGTCAGGAAATTCAGCATTAAGCTAACTCTCTGATCCCATAGTTTCGATTTCAATGTTCAAATCTTTGGCAATCACAATCTTTCTAGTTCTTAATCTAGATCCTTAATCAAGGATCACAAATTGCACTGCATACCCAAACTTTATACTCTCTACTGTAGACCACACCCAAAACTGTATTTCTCCTTGATACAGTACTGCATTTTGGCCCAGCCCAGGCTCTTTTGCAGACTGCATTCAGTTTGGATTTGTGGTTGTTTCCACTCAGCTAGAGTCAGGTAAACATCCTTGGAACATTAAGTTCCTGATAATGTGTCCTCGGGTCAGGAACCACCCATATCCATTTGTTCCAGGGAACAGGCATGCCTGGCAGTCTCATATGGCACCTACGGGTGTTTATCCCCTTGAAGGAGCAAATGAGACATCCGCATCTTCCCCACAACAGAAGGGCAACTGAGAATGGGCACTGAGGAAAGAGGACCCAGTAGCAGGCATATTTCTCTGAGGCCAAACAAGAAGCTGAGAGTCAGAAAATTCTCTTTAAAACCACACCCTTTGGGGCTGGAGTGATACACATCGGTATGGCATTGCTTTGCACCAGACTGACCCAGCATGAACCTGGGTTTGATCCCCAGTGTCCCATATGGTCCCCTGAGTCAGAAGTGATTTCTGAGCCCATAGCCAGGAGTAACCACTGAGTTTCACCAGGTATGGCCCAAAAACAAGCAAAAAAATAAATAAAACCACCCCCTAAAAAGATGTTCATGTGACCCTCAGAAGGGTATGTGTCCTGTTTGAAGGCATGGAACTATAGCAAAGGGACAGAAAAGAATAGCACAATATAACAATAGAACCAGTTGCTGTTTTCCATGGTTAATTATGGGCTTTTTCATAAGAGGCAACAAAACCTTCCAGGTTATTCTTGCTTTTTCTGTCCATATGTAGATTGTGGACTATCATGCTAAGAGGGACTTCAAGCCCTCTCTTCAGTGGACTGTGCTAGTTTAGTAAGAGACCCTTGTCTGCATCCTCCCATGTTCTCCAGAGCCATCACTAAATTGATCTCCTCACTCTTGACCCTGTACTTTTGAACAAATATGGCAAGAATCTGCACTTATTTATGCACCATTTTGTTAGTAACTTTCGGACAACTGAAAGCCTTTCTTTTTTTACATATAAGTGGACTATATCCTAATGTTTTTTTTTTCATTTAGGGGAGAAACCATAGCCACTGTCCTCAGAAATTGCTCCCTGCTCTGTCCCCAAGGGTTTCACCCAAGAATCTGTGGGACCAGTCACAAGGCAAACATCTCAACTCCTGTGTTCTCACTTTGATCCAATTATCCCCATTTAAAGAGAAAAGTGGGATTCAGAAATCTATCCCAAGTAAGTCTGAATCCAGAATCATCTGAGTCCAACTGTCTTGTGATCACAAGTTCACTTTCTGCTACCCCAAGATGCTCCTTCCTAAGGCTCCCAGGCACAAGGAGAAAAGGGAGGAGAGGGGTTTTAAAAAGGTGATACTTTTGATGATGCTTATCTCTGGTTACCCGAAGAGTCTGAGTTTTCAGAAAATCTGTTCATCTGTCCATCACCAATTCATCCTATTAGGGATAGTCTTGCCTTTCTCTGTCCACAGGAAGCATAAAAATTCAAATAATAGAGAAGACTTTTCTTTCACCTGCTTTCATTCCCATTACCCTTCCACTTACTCTTCCCTCTATTTGTCCCCCTCAGCCCCCACTTACTGTTCCCTCTTCTTGTCTCCCTCGGCCCCCCAGCCATCAGAGCACCTCTTAGTCATGCTCCTGGAGTAGCCCTGGGAAGGGATGGAGATTAGAAAGTGGATTCTGAGTCCCCTGGGGTTGTAGACAGTGCTTTGGGAGAAAGTCAGAGAAAGGATTCCTTTGCTTTCAGCTTTGGGGTCCACTCTGGAAAACCTCCTGCCTCTAATTGTGGCTTTTTGTGCACTGGATTTTATTGGGTAATTTTCTCGCCTTTCACTATGAAGATTAGTATAAGGGCAGCACAGAAGGTGGTGTGTGATCCTGTCTGTGCCTGGTTGTTTATTGCTGAGTGTGGAGTGCTTTTAGCTCACTCCAGGTGGTCATGGGTTAGCTAACAAATGGATACCCTACTGGGTGTTTGTTTGACTTAAAAGCCAGAGAATGGACCTTTTACCCAAGGGGTGTCAGGCTTTATTGCTGTCAAATTATTAACATAACTGTAATGAAAGTCTAGACCACATAGGTGGAAATCAGTGCAGGGCAATCAGAAAGGGAGAAACAGCAGGGAGAAATTTCCTCCTTCTCCCTAAAGAAGGGTTTTGTCTGTTAGTAATATTGGAATAATTGTCACGTTACACTGGATATGACCTATTTTTATGGTGAAGTTGTAGGATCAAAATTAAAGATTAAGTGTAATAAATATGGGCCACATTGGCCAGAGTAGCCAGAAATGGATAATGAAATTGTGTTGGGGGCCAGAGAAACAGCAGAGAGGGTAAGCTCTTGTGTGCAGCCAACCCAGGTTTAGTCCTCAGCACCATATATTGTCCTCTGAGCCCTGCTAGAAATGACCCAGAACACAGAACCAAGAGTAAGGTCTGGATATGAGCACAGCTGGATATGGGCCAGAAACCAAACAGACAAAATTGTGTTTCATTAAGCAGTTTCTTTTAAAAATAGACCCTCATCTCCTTTTTTTTCTGTGTTTTGAAGAAGTTTGCAAATTAGTCTTTTTCTTCTGTATTAAGAGGATCCAGAAATGCTTTCTGTAAAACAACAAAACACTAGTGTTTTCACAATGCAAATACTTTTTAAATAAACCCAAGTTATGACTTACTGTCAACAAACCACAGGTCATGGAGAGAATGTTCTGGTAGCTCTGGCAATGGTCACAGTGACTTAGCAACTTGCCTTAGCTGTTGATTATTCTTAGGAAAATAGAGGTTATATACCCCTTTTTAACTTAAACCTATGACCAGGATGATCTTACTAACTCAAAACAAATACTCCATCCTGAACAAGAAAAACAGTATAGCCAATCCCTCATGACAGACACGCTATCATCAGCGTGCCAAAGGACTTACCCAGAGACTTCTTGCAGTGGCCGTTTATTTAAATAAGTGACCAAATCCACACCTGGATATATCAGAAGATGGCAAAACTGTAACAGGTTGTTTAGAGAACTAGCATGCTCTCATGAGAACTGGCAGTGCACATTCACAAGGTTCCTGAGGCCTAATTAAGAACATGGTTAGCAGAGTCCAAGGCAAGCAGTAACCCCACAGATCCCACTAGTAGCAGCTACTAGTGTGGGAGGTACCTTAAGAGTCAAGCTGAGCAGGGCCTAGCCATGCTTGAAAGACAGGAAGGGAAAGTAGAGATTTGAAGCAAAAGGCAAGTTTTGTGTTTGCCTACTGAGTGGTAGAGACTGAGACTCCAGTACGCCCTCCCAGAGGTGTCTGGTTCAGCACTTCCTTAATGGGTAGAGATGAGGAAGGAGGTGTAGGAACAGGGTCCAGGCCTTCTGAGGCCAAGTTCAGGGCCCCTTCTAACCACCTTTCCAACTCCTCTAATTAAAGCAGAGGAAGCAGACTTGAGAGATGCATGCTTGGTGGTGGTTCATTCATGTCTAAAAGAAATGCTGAGTTAAGAGGAAGAACTGTAAGACTCCAAAATATTTCCTGTGGGGAACAGAATGCTACTGGAGTACATAAGCACAGGAGGCAAGGTTCTCCCTAACAGAAGGCACAGTAAGTTAGTGCCTCATGGCCCTTGCCCCTAAGTTGTAAAGTCACCCCATGCACCATATTTCTAACCAGGTAGACAGGTCTGATGCAGGTACCTGGAAAGATTAATAAACCAAGCCAGTCAAGAGAGAGTCATGGAGTCAGGCTACTTCTCCTCTCACCTTGTGGTATCTCTATCTGAGTGCACCACAGAAAACTGCGCTTTCTTTATTAAACCAACGCCAATTCACCAGGAGAGGGAAGATCAAGTGATCCAGATGGGCTTTTACGTATCAAAAGGAGAGGTTTAAAGGAAAGAGGAAGATGGGGGAATGGCTTTGTTTTGGGTTGATAGCTGGGTATCATCTTATACTTGCCCACCAAGACAGAATAACTGCGTGTTTAGAGTTTAGAGCTGTGGGGGGCTCCAGAGGGAGGGTCTGCTTGACTAGAGAAGGTTTAACTGACTCATCCAAGGTCGTGAGACTGATCAGAAACTGACCCTGCCTTGGAATTCCAGGCAGTGTCCTCGCCAGTTCTGCTGCAAGAGCCACATCACTGGCGCCAGAGTGGGTTCACGGTGCTTCCGGGGATGAGGTCTCTGGCGGAATCTGCCGCCACCCTTGGCGGCTGGTTTTCCGGTCTGACCTGGGAAATGGCCAGCTCTGCCTCAGAGTGTGGCGCCTGAGAGAAGGGCCCAGAAGGACCTGGGAGAAGGGCCGCTGCCATGGCGTTTTCCCTGAGGGAAGACAATTTTCTGAAATCTCTAGTTGCTGGCAGCTTAATTTTTGAATCCGAGCTCCGTGCCTCAGATCGGGCTGGTCTTTCTAACAGTAGCACTTGCCTCAAGACTTAAAAAAACATGTTGTATTGGTGTTTGGGTTCACACACGCATACACACCTGGTGGTTGATGCTCAAGGACTACTCCTGGTGGTGCTCATTGAGGGTCCATGCGATGCTGGGATCAAACTTGGGCCTCCTGCATAAAATGATGTTGTTCAGTCATTGAGCTATCTACCCAGCTTCTGTTAGTAGAATTTGGGGGGATTTTTCTTGGGGGTGGGGAGGTTTGAATCACATATGGAGTGCTCAGGGCTTTCTTCTCACTCTGTGCTTAGGTCCTTTTGGAGCTCAGGGGGCCATATGGGGCATCAGGGTTTAAATACAAGTCAGCAAAGTGCAAAACAAGTACCCTGAGTGCTATACTATTTCAGGTCCTAGAATCTGTACTTTGAAACAAAGGTGGAGCTGGAGAGAAAATACAATGGTTTGGGACAAATGTTTTAGCTTCTCTGAGTCTCAATTTCTCCATTAGTAAAGTGGAGATAACTTGTGATCTGCTTTAAACTTGCAGAGTTATTTAACATGTTTAAAAAAGGATGTCAGGCTTAATGTGTGAACTTGGGAATCCAGCCCACCTTTGTCTGTCTGTGTTCTTAAGTACATCAAGGAAACTGGTATTTAAAATGCAGAATGGCAGCACTGATTTTCAGATTCTTTTCTCCAAACAAAACACTGGAGACTTTCAAAGCTGTAACTCTCCAGTGTAACACCTGAAATTAGCTCTTTCAGAGTGGATGATAGCACTAAGATTTTGCACTACGAGTTCAAGGATCTAGCTATGCTTATTTGCTGAGACCAAGAGAGATTGAGGACTTTCCCTTCCTCTCTCCTCAATGTGCAGAAGGGGTCATCTCCACTGTCAGTGACCTTCTGTGCCCCTCATCTTGCTCAGGGGTGAAGACAGGCTGAGGGTTGGCCTAAACCTGAAACTGGGCTGGGCTGAGGAAGAAAACAACCCAGGACAAGTATAAAATGACTCCTTTGATTAAAATAGAGTCAGACTAGCCTGTGACTTTTTAAAGACAAATCTACCACTTGGTAAGATTGTCTGTTGCACTCTGCTTCACCAAGATAAAGTTTGAATTATGCATCTTTTCAGTCTGTGCCCTGAGGCCATAAGATTGCTCCTATTAAAGCCTCCATTAAGTTCACAGATAGTCACTGCCCGGTCCTTTGTTCTGCAAGGAACATTACTCTCTTTCCTCCCCTAAGCCAGGAAGACCACATCTCTGCCTTGAAGAATTGGTTCCCAGAGTCATGCCTCCATCCAAGAACACTATATACAAAGGACACATCAAAGTAAAAACATTTAAAATAGAATAATGCCAAAATATTTGGTCACACACTAGACAATGACTTACAGGACTTTCAGCACTTTGATTTTTCAAAAACTTAAGATTTAAGATCAACATGTTTTCCAAGTTATAGCTACTTCAAGTACATTTGAAAAATGAATGAGCATTAGAGCAATTTTTTTTAAATGCTGCTACTCTTGCAACAAATATTTTACTTTCAAAGTGAAGACTAATGAGAGTCATTTGCTTGACTGATACCCCCCCACTCCCCAATTCTCCTCCTGTCCATTAGAAGATGAAGAAGAAAGTGATATGTTATTAAGTCCTAGTTTAAGGAAGTAACCAAACCCCAGCCCCTCTCTGTGCCCTCAGCTTGCTAAATTCCTGGAAGACCAAAGAAGCTGCGGTTCCTCATTTCCTCCAAACTTTACTATCCTGGGCAGGGTTTCAGATCCCTTTAGAATTTTTAAGAAAGGACCCAATGAGGCCTGTGGCTTCTTATGCCCTCTCCCCACATGCCTAAGGATGCTAAATTGGGGCATTTCTATGAATGAATCTGAAAGTCTGGCTTAGGAGGTTAGTTGAAAGTGAAAGGGCTATTTGCTCTGTGGTTTGGAATATATCATATTGCCCTTTTCTGGTTTCCAAAATCATATTTGTGTAAAACATTTAGCATAAATATTGTTTGTGAGTATTTTTTCAAGGAAAAAGAATTGGGGCAGCGGAGACTTCTTTCAACTCAATAATAAGTGCCTATAGCCCAAATTTGAGACATACATAAATTGCAAGGTGTTAAGATTTTCCCATCTAAAAAGTGTTCATTAACTATATTCTTCTGTTTAACACATCGAACATTTATTGACTGTTTCTGGGGCACCAGGAAGTCATGTCACTTAGAATTAATGAGCTCTTCCCCACATCATCCCAAACATAAGTTTTTGTTGTGCCTTGCTCTGAAAAGCCTCCGTGCATTGAATAAAGAAGTGACTAAATTTCCTCAGAATAAAGTTTTAGTGTGTCCCACAAATTATTTAGGATTGCTATATTTTATATTAAAATTTACATATTATTTATCTGTAATTCATATTTAACAAGGTGTTCTCCATTTACCTAACAAATCACCAGACAAAGCCATGTTATAAAAATATCTTAAAGCGGCTGAGACATAGCTGTGTTATAGGTAGAGCTTTATTCTCACATATAAGGGTCTGGGTTAATGCCTGTGCTGAAATTTAAAAAAAAAAAAATCTTTAAAATGAGGAAAGAAGATATCAGGGAACTCTGCAAGTATCAGACAAAAATAAGAACATGATATATGATGGTTCAAGTCTGTATTATGACTCTAGCATTGAAAATGAGGTCATGTCATGTGTATAAATTAACAAGTCTTTAAACTCGTTAATCAGTTGAAATTTTTAACTTGAATGTTCTCCGTTTGTTTAGGTTAAAAATGCAGTAACGTCTCATGCTCCTTTCTGATTAATCTTCAGTCAATTCTCAATCGATTTTCACTTTCTCTGTTCCCAGGTTCTTAAGTTAATGATCTATTCAGGAATTCTTGAATAGAACCCTCGACCCCGTCCTGTGAGTCCTTTGTAAAACAAAGAGTCTTTTTAAGAATTTCAAGACTTTTTTTATATTTTGATGAATCACCATAATATGTCTGATTGAAAAGTTCAGATTTCTAAACCAACAGAGCTTGTGAAAATTGGGCATACCTAATTTCCTCTTTCATAGGTTAGGTAAAGGTTTAAAAAGGCATACTAATGTTGCAGCTCAGTTTTGTTTTTGTTATTTTTTTTTTTTTTCAAAATAAGCCCACTTCTTTAAATAAGAGTGATTTAAAGGGGTTGTTTTTCTAGTTCTGGTTTTGTTTTATTTTTTAATAGACACTGCAATTTATAAAGTTGTTGACAAGGAGTTTCAGGCAAGTCATGTTCCATCCAGTCTCACCACCTGTATACCCATTTCTCTACAGTAACCCCAGGTTCTCTGCCACCTTTCAGCATGTCTCCTTGCTAAACACTTTTTTAGGATTAATTATTGTAATTTGAATCCCATACCTATGCAGGCTTTGTAAGCTGTCTTTTACTCTGAGGATAATGGAAGTCACCCAGGAAGGTTTGAAGTTGAGGAGGGACATGGGGTTTGTTACTAGTTTTGAGTATCAATCTGGCTACTGGATGCCAGACAGATTGAAGGAGAGCAAGGCTGAAATTTGATGCATCAAGTGCTGTTGGGAGTTGGGTAGGTAGGACCAAGTTAGAAGCTGTCTCTGTGTGGAAGAAACCTAAAAGTCAAATTTAGGTATCGATGAGCAAGGTATTCCTGATCTTACATGTACCCCACTCTTTTCATTATTGTATTATAGCATAAACAAGTGGTCATCATCTTAAATGAACTTTGTTTTGTATGATAGAAGGATGAGACCCGATTTAACTGTCAGTTTTTCACAAAATAACCCAATGTGGGTTAGCCACAGTGTAATCCTTCTATGCTTTAACATAATCTTGGCAGAAAATCTGTCTTACTAGGTGTGTGTGTGTGTGTGTGTGTGTGTGTGTGTGTGTGTGTGTGTGGTACATTGTCCAAAGTAATATGTAAACCTGAATCACACTAAAATTACCTAAAGATGAGTTAGGACTGGCTCTAATGCAGAGCAGTTTGAAGTGCTTTCCTACTTGAGAATTATTTTAGGTTGCTAAGAGAGAACCTTTTCTCTTACTTGATGATCACAGTCAATGTTTCACAGTTGAAACATAGCTCTAACCCTCCAAAGATTCTATTCTGATAAAGCCTTGTTATATATCTCAAACTGCCTGACTACTTAATTGTATACCTCTTGTCTTTGTCTGGCTTGCAACCAAAAGTTGTAGGAGTCTTGTGATGGTCAGAAGCAGATTCTGGATTCCCACCCTCCCGAAGTCAGGTGCCACCCCTCCACTATCTGCACTTCTAATTGCTACGACATCTAATTGCTATCTTTCCATAATAACTTTTTTTTTAAGTTGTGCTGTTTCAAGGAATTAGTAAATCAATTGCTTGGTGAGAAGTATACTTGCTTTTAGACTCTGAGTGTTTTTATTTTATTTTATTAAATCACCATGCTTTACTGTTATTGAAGTTATTTAGACATATAATGTTCCAGTGCCAACTTCCCATCACCAGTGTTCCCAGTTTCTCTCCCACTCCACCTAACAATATGCCAACTTGATGGACACATTTTTTTAAAGTTTGGTTGTTGTAGTTTGAATCTCATGTTTTCATTTTGTAGACTTTTCATTCATTGTTGTGGACTCTGTGATTTGGATATGAATTATACAACTCCTCTCAGCCATTTATGTACCTCTTCTTCCCTGCACAATTTCTTTCCTTCTTTTCCTTCTTTTCTCTATATTCTGGAATCAAGGGTAATCTAGATATTGACCTTTTAATACATTGTATTCCTTTGTCCATTAATTTCTTTGTCACTAATAAGTGATACCATCCTGTTTGTCCCTCTGGTTTCACTTAACATATCTTCCAGTTCCATCTAAGTTGCTGTTATTTCATTAATTTCATAATCTCTTATAGGTTCATAGTATTTCTTTTTTGTTTGTTTGTTTGTTTTCAGCCACACCCATTTGACGCTCAGGGGTTACTCCTGGCTAAGTGCTCAGAAATGGCCCCTGGCTTGGGGGGACCATATGAAATGTGGGGGGGATTGAAACGCGGTCCTTCCTTGGCTAGCGCTTGCAAGGCAGACACCTTACCTCTAGCGCCACCTCACCGGCCCCCATAGTATTTCTTAATATTTTTAAGGAAATTTTAAACTTCAGTTGACTTTGTGAACTCATTTACTCCATCAAAATGGTTCATGTCCCATTCAGTTTTGCAAATGTATTGAGTAGGGTTGATTTTAGGGTAGGGCAATAATTATTTCTAAAGCGTGTAGCAATATGAAGGCATCCTGACTCAAACTTGTTCATTTTTTCTTTTCTCTTTAAAATATTTAAGTTTATAATTGAGGTAACAAGGTTTATAACAGTGTCCAAGTTGATGCTTTTGGCTATACCATGTTGCTATAGTACACCACTGTTAGAATCCAGAGTTGAAGGATGAGACCACACAATTGGAGTGTGAACAAAACCTTAATCCATTTACCAACAGCCCTAAAACTGACCAGTCAGGATCATCTCTAGAAGGAGACAAACCCTATTCAAGAATATGAATAGGATTATATAGGAGAGGGAGAAAGGGAGGCTCTAAATTTTTGATGATCCTTAAAATGATCCTTAAATGTTGTCTAGGGGTACCTTCCTACTGCTCCCTGTGTCCTTCCCCAATAGGCTATCTGGTATGGCCAGGTAGCTTGAGGCAGTGTAAATGGAGATGGGCTTAGGAAAACCTAGCATGTGGCTTACACCATGTGTTCATTACAAAATGGCATCTCTCCTTGTTCAGAATCCAGGCCCCCACAACCACCACCACCACAACTACCAAATTAGTCTTTTTTCCACCTCCTGAAACAGGGTTTTTCAAATATATTCTGTGAATCACCCAGTTTAGAATTGTTCCAGAATTTATTAGAAATTCAGATCCCTTGGCTCCTCCCCAGAACCAGTGTCTCAGGCTCCCTCTAGGGAAGCCCATGGCTCTGCCTTCAGGGAACATTCCAGAACATTCTCTTTCATACTTACTATGCAGGACCATCACTCTACATTAGGTTTTAAATGCTCTCAAGGATCATCTTGCTCATCACAGCCTTTTATATGAATTGTTTAAAGAGGTGATATGGGGACCAGGTAGATAATACAGAGATTAAAGTGCTTGTCTTTTTTTTTTTTTTTCTGTGGTTTTTGGGTCACACCCAGCAGTGTCAGGGGTCACTCCTGGCTCCATGCTCAGAAATTGCTCCTGGCAGGCATGGGGGACCATATGGGGCACCGGGATTCGAACCGATGACCTTTTGCATGAAAGGCAAACGCCTTACCTCCATGCTATCTCCTGGGCCCCAAAGTGCTTGTCTTAACACAGCTGACCCTAGTCAATTTCCAGCACTGCATATAGTTCCCTAACCACCAGGAAAGATCCCTGGGCTTAGAGACAGGAAAAGGCCCTGAATATCATAGGGTATAGTCCAAGCCCTCTTCCCTCCCTCAAAAGATCAAATGTTGATGTGATTCTCATGAGACCTACACATCGTGGGTCTGGAGAGATAGTACAGATGAGGAGGGCACTTGCCTTGTAACTTGGCTGACTGTGGCCCCGAAGCTTGAAATGGTGATTCCTGAGTTCAGACCTAGGAGTAAGCCTTGAGCACTGCTGGATGCGGCCCACATGTAAAAACTGTTACTGTTAGACTTGGTTTTCCATAAAGAAGCAGATTACCCACCTTGTCACTGTCCTCTTCCACTGAGATCATTTTCCCTAGTCAAAGAAGTTTCTGAAAGAAGCCTCAGCCTCTGTCCCAGGGTCACTGAAGGGGTCTCTAATTGACTGTGCTCACTCTGTCCCCTGTCCCCATGGGTTCCAGCTGGGCTGTCTTGGACTTTGGCATGAAATTATCATGGTTGCCGACTCATGTGACCCTTTCTGTTTTCTTGTTGCACAGCCACAATGCCAGAGGATTATCCTGATCAGATTGATGATGTCATGGATTTTATTCAAGCCACCATTAAGAGACTGAAAAGGTCACCAGATAAACAAATGGCCGTGCTTCCCAGGAGAGAGCTTCCCAAGAGAGAGCGGAATCGGCAGTCTGCTGGCCCAGAGAATGCCCGAGGGAAAGGGCGTCGAGGCTGGAAGGGCAGAAACCGAAATTGTGTCTTAACTGCCATACATTTAAATGTCACCGACTTGGATTTGGGCTACGAAACCAAGGAGGAACTGATATTCAGGTACTGCAGTGGCTCCTGCGAGACAGAGGAGACAACGTACGACAAAATATTAAAAAACTTATCCAAAAGTAAAAGGCTGGCGAGTGACAAAGTCGGCCGGGCGTGCTGCAGACCCATTGCCTTTGATGATGACTTGTCATTCTTAGATGATAACCTGGCTTATTATACTCTAAGACAGCATTCCGCTAAAAAGTGTGGATGTATCTGACTCCAGCTCCAGAGACCGCTGTGTATTGCATTCCGGCTACAGTGCAAAGAAGGGGACCAAGGTTCCCAGGAAATGTTTGCCCCGAATGGAAGATGAGGACCAAGGAGGCAGAAGAAGAGGAGTAGGAAGAGGAGGAAGAGGAGGAGGAGGAGGAGGAGGAGGAGGAGGAAGGCAGCCATTATGGGAGCCTGGTAGAGGGGATCCAGCTACAGAAAACTGGACAGGAGAGAGAAGAGCCTCGAGTATTCCCGGGAAAGTGGCTGGTGTCACCTGCAGCTCGGGGCTGGGGTCGGTCCCTATGTGAGTGTTGCCATGGTTTCAGCTGATGCGGTTCACTGGCCCATCCTGGGCACAGTTGCAGATGAACTTCAAACCAACCCAGTGTATCTCTTGTGGTTTGTTCTCACGTGTCCGAAAACACCAGGGAATCCAGTCAACCCGGTGGCATTCCTTGTCATTACATTTTTTACTGCTGAAAGCAACAAAGGTTTCTTTTTCTTTTCTTTTAAGTTTTTTTTAATGTCACTCAGTGGAGACACACCCCAGAAAGAAGGGGGAAAATTACCAAGCCAAGAGCAAAGCAAAGACACAAGAGATAGTAACCTTTGAATAGGAAAGTTGAGGCTTAAGGTTTACCACTGCCAGCATTTTGGCGATTGATTTAAAACATGGTGTGTGGGGTGAGGAGAAGTTAACTAGACATTGAAAGGCTGTCCTCTTGACTTAAAACAAACCTGAAGGTATTGCCTTGCAGACCTGGAAACAGGAAACCAGGTATGGTTTTCAGCAACAATCTTGCAGGAGAGCAAGGAGAGGCCCCAGTTGCACCCGGATGGAGTGAGTCCCGACCTTGAGTTTAGAGAGACAGTTGGTCCATACACCCCAGCTCCATCTATGCGTGGTCACCAGTGACCAGAGAAGCTACTCGATGCAATGCATCTGTTTCAGATACAGAAATATAGAGAAGATATTTATTGAGATTTAAGTTATTGTTATTTATTACCATTCACTAATGAGTTTCTCTCTTCCCCCCTTATTTATTGAAGTTTCTTTTCAAAGGTGCCAAAGTATATGTGCTCACAAAATGCAAAGAAAGATGACAAAGGAAATTTTTAATTGGGAACAAGGGTCCTTCTTTTCAAAATATTGAATTTTTCACAAGGCAAAAATCACTTACTTTACCTTTTTTCCAGAGAAACCCTGGTTAAATTCCCAAGTTTCAGCATCTTTCCTATTTTCAGGTTGTTATTGTATTTCCCCCACAAAATAAATGAGCCTGAAGGAGGAAGGTTTCTGGCAAGCCCCCTTCTTGAGAGCCACGTGGAGACCATCAGTATTTGGCTATATTTCTTCGTTGCTCTATCACTAACTCCTCACTTTCTGTTATACTTGAGACCACACTCCCCTCCAAATAGCTATTATATGCATAACTATATATATATCAAAAGGGTAACTTTCTATTAGTAAAAGACCTAGATGCAACTGTTGACTTAAAAGTAAAGATGCTATTAGGTAGCCAGGCTCTGCCCTGATTTCTAAGGGTCCTTTCTCTATCCACCCCACCCACTTTGTGAGAAGCCTGCTCACTGCTTTCACTGCCACCTTCCAGGAGTGGGACTTACCTGGTTGCCCACAAATCCCCTTATCTGCTGCTTTGGGGCAACAGTTGCTGACACCTAGATACACAGCCCTCCCTGTTGAAAGAATGTGATCCAGAGGACAGACTGGGAAAGCATGTGGCTGAGCACTCCCCAAGTATGCTCCCTTTGCTGTGAGCGTGCTAGAACAAGGAAGGGGGGTAGGAGGGGAATAAGAGGGGAATACCATTTCATAGGGATTCCACTTCTTGATTTGTCTGCTAGTCGACATATTTGCAGTGCATGGGGCCTGTCTCTAAACTTGTTATCCAATTCATAAAAAGGAGTTAATGAAGGAAATCATCAGTGCCTACCTTAGTGGCTCTTGGGTTGAGCAATTAGATCATGTGTTGGTCTCCCTCATCTTGTCATTTTTGCAAAATCAACAAGAGGAGGCAATTATCAGCTATTGATTCCTCTTACCCTTAAAAGTTCTTCCTTCTGCCCTCCTCTGTCTTCTTTGCTTTCCTCACAGAGCTTGAAAATAGAGGGAAGGCCTTTCTCTTCTCTCCCCTGAGACCAGGGCAGGTCTCTGCTGAGAAGCAGCCACTTCCAGTAGCAATCCAGCTGACTGGTAATTCTTGAGGTACAATTTGGATGTAACCTCAGAATCACTCGGTTCAGAGTCCTGTCACATTTGGTAATTTGTGTCCCCCATGTCAATTTCTGTTAGACCGCAATCTCCATGGAGAGTGCCTGTTTCATGGGGCTGTAGGATTCCATGGTGCCACCTGCACAACATCAGCAGGTCTTCAGGGATGCAGAATGCCCCCCCACTCAATCCATGAAAGGGTAAAGTTTGTGATTTTTCTTTATCATGGCAATTACCATCTGGCCCAGTAAGGAGTGCACTTCTTTGAAAGTTCTGACTTCTCTGATCTGTCTTGGTCGTTTGTGTTATACAACCAAAGCTCTCTACAGACTTTATTTTTGTACAATATCATTTTGTAACTTTTTACAAATAAAAACTCATTTCTATTGCTCTCTGTATTTCTGTATTTTCTCACCTGCCTTGGGATCACATTTGGACCAAAGCGTCATTTGATGAACTTGATCAGCTGCATCTTGGACTGGAAGTCCAGTGCTTCCTCTACTTCATGGGTTGGTCAATGACTTTGCCAATCGACTCTCTACAGAAAGTTACCACCCAAGAGGGGGAAAGCTCACAATGGTCTACATTTAATTGATGCTTATAGCAAACAGACATGACACCAGGACTACACAAGACACTAAGAATCCAAAACAAAAAAAATGTGCTAAGTTCTTGTGGAGTTGATATATTTGAGCAGGTCAGACAAAATACCCTATCCCAGAGTAAAGCTATGCAATGATCATTTCTAAAGTCTATAAAAAAGATATTTCAATGAAATAGCAGGAGGGCAGCTTTAATTAGAGATGATAGTGTGGCAAGATTTAAGGGGCAGTGCAAAAAATACAGAGTGTCCTGGCCACATTCTGAGGTAGGCCAATGTTCAGACAGAGCCAACACTTTGCACAACTCCATTATACATATGGGTTCTCAGTGGCAATGTAGCAGAATCCCTGGAATTGTGCAAATGGTTTCCTTGAACTTATTGTGTTCCCATGGTATGAACAACACTGTGAAATGAGTCGTGACTGCTCTTGGTTGGGAGAGGAAGCATGCCTTATCCTCAGATGGCACACAATGTGCTGCCACCAGAGAGGAGTATTGGCAGCTGCTAGGAAGAGGCAGCCATGTCCTGTACTTTTAAACCCCAAATAAGATTTGGGTACTTTGAAGGCTCATCTAAATGACTACCAATGTGGGGTGTCCAACAGACAGCTTTTATGTAACACCCAACATACCCTATCTCTCCCTGTCCCCAGAAAGAGAAATGATAGTGTCACTGAGTCCATTTCTGGACACTTCCATAGATTCTTCTTAACAGGGCCATGTGGAGACCAGTAGTGCTTTCTCTCACTCAAATTCTGTCTCAAAGCTATGTACTTGTAGAAGAGCAAAGACCCAAAAGATCTTACTTATAAACCTAAATTCCAGGACAACCTACTTGGTGAGATACTCCTCAAAATAATAATAGAAATAATAATAATAACAACAACAGTAATAAAAACAAAACAAAGAAAAAGGAAAATGAAGTTATTTAGTCAATGAACTCTGAAAAACAGGCAGAGAGTCAAATAACACAGGGCAGGTTTTTGAAAATTAAAAAGAACTTTGGAAGTGGGCCAGAGAGAAAAAACCAGCACAGTGGACCACAATTTGATTCTCATATCCCTTATGGTCCCCTAAGCTCTCCTGAGTGCAGAGGCAAGAGTAAATCTTGAGTGCCACCTGTGTGGTCCAAAAATCAAAAATTTAAAAATAAGAAAACCACTTATCTCACAAAGCCTTTAGAGATGGAACAATATAGTCCAATGGGCAGGGCATTTGCATTATAAGCAATAAACCCAGGTTCAATCCCTGGCATCTCACACAGTTTCCCGAGCACCACAATTTCTCAGCATCGAGCCAGATATAAGCCCTGAGCATCTCTGGGCGCAGCCCCCCAAAAATAAACAAAACAAAAGAATTATGGAAGAACTAATAATACAGTGAGTGGGACATTTGCCTTGAATGAGTTCAAGTTAAATCCTTGCTCCACATATGGTCCACAGAATCCTCCCAGGAGTGAGCCCTGAGTGCAGAACTGGGTGTAGTCACAAAACAAACAAAAAATCCTACTATGGAACTTTTTAACACCTAAGTTAGACCATGAATATTTTACATGTAGGGTATGAAATCCCCTAGGTGAACAAAAGCAAAGATTGCTTTTTTTTTATAATATTTCTGAGCCCTTGAAGTTACTTTAGGCCATGTTGCCTGACATGTAAGCACACACACACACACACACACACACACACACACCTCACACTTCATTTGGACAATGTGTTTTCTTGCTTAGCATGAACAAGAAATTCTTCCTAATGGTCAGCGTGAGGAATTTCATTCAATGAAGGGAGAAAGTGTCAAAAGTTGGAGAATTCTTAGAGGACACTTGTACTTTACTGGCTGCAAATCCTTCCCTAGTTTAGATGATCTCTGGTTAGGGAGGGACTTTTCCTCACTGCAGTGCTCAGAGGAACCCCAATTCATTACCTATGAAAATGATGGTGGCACCATATTGGGAGCCTGGCCTCCAACAGTGGCATGTAACCCATAAGAACAGCTCATGCTGGTTCTCTCCATGTAACAGGTGCTGAGTATTACAACAATAAAAAAAGTTGTAAGCACAAAAAGATAGTGCAAGGTTCTAGAGGGGTTTATTGGCATGGAGGAGACCTATGTTTGATCTCTGGCACAGCATGGTCCTCTGAGTAATATTGGGTGTGTGGCCCCAAAATAAAAACAAACCAATAAATTTGAGAAGAATAACTCCAAAAGCAAAGGCAGAAAATCAGAACTTCATGACCCTAAGTCTCAAAAAAAGAATCCCTCCCTTTAAACACACACACACACACACACACACACACACACAAGCACGCTGACCACCACCAACAACAACTCAACACACAGACACACATGCTTTTCAGGGGCCACAGCTGATTTGTGATCCCATCCCATAATGATAGGGAGAGTCAAGTCCAAGACCTCCACTGCCCACCTTCTGCTTGTCAGAGCACAGTGGCAGGAAGGGAGCATTCGTGTCAGTCAGCTGACTTCAGCTTCCTTTTTCAGCTAACAAGATGTCTAAGTCCCAAGTGTCACCTTGGAACTGTTTCTGTTAACAGAAGTGTTACTCCCACACATTACTTAGCTCCACTTTTGTCTCATCACACAACATCCTGAATGAAATTAAAAGCAAATGCTGCCAAGAGGTCCCTGAAAACAGAGTTGGAGAAAGAAAAAAATAGGGAAAGCAACCCACTCACTCAGACATGACAACTAATGAATGCATGGTCACAGCTGGCACCTCTGAAGGCAGGTGAAGATAATGAGGAGGAGAAGGCAGACCAGAATGCAGGGTGTATAGTGATAGGTGCATAGAAAGTGCTGAAATGTCAGGCGAACCACAGATGGGAAGAAAACCTTAAAGGAAAATGAGCCTAGGACAGACTATTGAAATTTCAGAGAACGTACATAATTTTTTAGTAGAAATCTGTCTTGCACGAGATACAGAATGTGCGATATTTGGAACCTACTTATACTAAAATAATTACTTGTTGTTTGTATGAGATACAGCTGGGCACCTTGTGTTTCAGTTCACTAAATCTGGCAAGAGAAAGTGATATTCAAGCTGGGTCTTGAGTCTGAGCAGGAATTTGTCAGATGAATAGAGCAGGATGAGCGGCAGACATTCCAGATGAAAGGAACAGTGTGACCTAAAAGGGCGGAAGGGCACTGTGAGTTCAAAGAGCAGTGGGAAGGGGAAGTGCATGAAGGGATAAGTTCACTGCTAGGCAGATACCTTGCCTGGGAGCCATAGAGGTTTTAGAGGTCCAAAAGGTATTTTAAAAATGAAAATAAAATGAGGATGTCAATAATGACTATATAGTAACAAATCCAGATCAGGAGTTAGTATTGGGTGTGTGACCCCAAAATAAAAACAAACCAATAAATTTGAGAAGAATTACTCCAAAAGCAAAGACAGAAAATCAGAAACTCATGAACCTAAGTCTCAAAAAAAGAAGAATCCCTGCC
>PVKC010013253.1:0-23115 GCA_004027635.1 Crocidura indochinensis
AGACATTTTTTGTTTGTTTATTTTTTTTTTGTTTTGCAGCCACACCCAGTGACGCTCAGGGGTTACCCCTGGCTATGCGCTCAGAAATTGCTCCTGATTTGGGGGACCATATGGGACGCAGGGATCAAACAGAAGTCTGTTAGGGGTCAGCCA
Organism: Crocidura indochinensis; assembly: GCA_004027635.1. Classification (NCBI taxonomy): domain Eukaryota; kingdom Metazoa; phylum Chordata; class Mammalia; order Eulipotyphla; family Soricidae; genus Crocidura; species Crocidura indochinensis. The sequence goes on from PVKC010013253.1 coordinate 154, forward strand.
TGTGCAAGGCAAGCGCTCTACCGCTGCTACCGCTCCAGTCCCAGGGCATATTTTTAAGAACTTATTCTCAGCATCTGTCTCTAAGAAGATGAAATGCAGATGTTAATATAACAAGGCCACCAAGATGATACTGCTGCTGATTCTGACCCCTGTATATATCTTAGTCTCTTGTGTCTTATTGTGTTGTACAAACAAGATGCTAATGTTTGGTGCCAGGATAATAGCATGTATCTTGTTTCCTGGTCCAGTATGGAAGACCTGACATTTCTTTGCTTTAAGGTTTGTTCCCCAGAGGTCTGATCTGTACTTTATGGTTATTTTCCTTACTGTTAAGTATGCTGCAGTATAGGATTTTTTTTTCTCCTGGTAAGAAATTTCCATTTCACTAAACTCTGTGCCAGTCTGAGGACTCCCAGGAGTTCCGCATGATAAAGTCTCATCTCAGTTTGGGGTGAAAAGTTTATAACTCTCTTGGTAGATTGCTGACACAGAGGACTGTCTATTCAGGCATCTTGTATGCTATGCTTTCTTTATATGGACTTGAAAACTATGGAAGTACTTGATATTTTTATATGCTATTGACTTACTGAATCACATATCTGTTTCAAGTGCTGGTACATTTTATATAAAATTAAGGCATTGTGCTTGTGAATATTAATTTTAATGTAATCAGAAACATCTTTTTTTTTTTTGGTTTTTGGGTCACACCCGGCTCCATGCTCAGAAATTGCTCCTGGCAGGCACGGGGGACCATATTGGGCACCCGGATTCGAATCAATGACGTTTTGCGTGAAAGGCAAACGCCTTACCTCCATGCTATCTCCCAGGCCCCAGAAACATCTTTTAATGAAAGAGGCAGGTCTTCCCAAATTACTTTTTACTTAAAGGCATAATTTTCTCACTGGCAAAAGTCTTTGTCAGTTTTTTTTCTTCACTGATCGAAATTTCTGTTAGATTTTCTTGAGTTAGTAATCTGACTTCATTTTTGAGGAGAAACATCCCATATTTCCATCTATGTAACCATGATTTAGAAAAATCAGCAGTTTTAGAAAAATAAATATAACAATGGGTTGGAGTAGTAGTACAGTGAGTAGGACACTGGTCTTGCAAGCAGCTAACCTGGGTTTTATTCATGACACCACTAGTGATACCAAAGCACAAAAATCATCAGTCTTAAATACTACAATTGAATTTTAACCTAGTATAGTTTTTAAAAACTTGTAAAAAAATGAAAAAAAAAGAGATCAGTGTAGGTTTTTCTATGAAAAGTAGTTAATTCTAAGAGTAGATATACTGAAAATTAATCTCTTCCTGGGGCATGATCCTGTCTGTTTTTTCAAGTATTTAAAATGAAAATCGTGCATATTTTATTGGATACAAATGATAACACATTAAACTGCAACTATGTTTTTTATGTTGCATTTTCTTTAACTATTTATCTGAGATTCTCTACTTAGATTGTTCTCATGTATTTACTATTGGGAGTAATTCCTCAATGTCTATGGGTATGTAGGTGTCTTTTACTGACTGTGATTTTATTTTTCATATATATACACATATATAAACATGGAATAATTGATTAAGTGGTAGCTCTCCTTTTTTAACTTTTTAAAAATTTCATACAAGAGAATCATGCTACTATTTTAATCCTAAAATATGTTTTAAAATTCTTCATTTTTTCACATTTTAAGTTTCTAATGAATAATTGAAACACTCACCTTAGGTCCTCACCTTGGATGATGTGTTTTAGAGCTCATCTAGTATGGATGATTTTTCTTGACATTATCTAGGAAATGGAGTTTATAAAACTAGAAAATAATGCTTAACAATACTTTCTCAGGCCAGTTTCACATAAAGGTTTGCTATATTACTGTTGAAATTCTCATAATAATAGTAATAACATACACATGATCTCACTCCTCTTACTCTCTATGGCTAAAATTATTGAAATACTCATTTTATTGATAATGACATTGTTCTTATGTGACAAAATTGGGATTTGAACCTTCTTAAAATCTATTGTTCATCCTCATTCAGTGTCTCCCTGCATTTATTTTTACTGGTAAGTATGAAAGCAAAGGCACAGAAGAATGAAATATTTAACTTGTATTCATATACTTACACAAATATAAAAGCAAGAATTTTTCTTTTCATTGATATTATTGATATTTCTTCCCAATTTTTGTTGTTTCCATGGCATTAAGCTAACCATTTATGTTGAATTGATCTGTCTTCTGAGAATATTTGAGTTCATCCACATCTTGAACATTTAGAATGTGTGGGGCTGGAGCAATAGCGCAGCAGAAGGGCATTTGCCTTTTATGTGGCCTATACAGAATGGACGTGGGTCCATCCCATATCGATCCTTAAGCCAGGAGAAATTTCTGAGCGCATAGCCAGGAGCACCCCTCAGCAACATCAGGTGTGGCCCCAGAACCAAAAATAAAAAAATTAGAATGTGATATATGACAGAGTCCTATTCTTATTTAATGTTGTTTTGGTGGGGTTTTTTTTGTTGTTGTTTTTGAGTCATACTTGGCATTGACAGTACTTGTTCATAACTCTGTGCTTAAAGGTCACTCCTAGAAGTCCTCAGGGGACCACATGTGGTGTTGGATTTGAACCAGAGAGAACCAAATGCAAGGCAGGCACCCTTACCCATATACTATCTCTTTGACCCTTATGTCTGCTCTTAAATTAAGCAAAAAGGAGAAAAATTGATGCCTTTAAAATGGTGCCAAAACAACTACATTAATTCAATTTCTGAATTAATAAAAGCTGTTTGATAACAGTTCTTTCAATGTAAAATCAAGTGCTGGGGCACTGTTTATTCATTAACTAGGTTTTTTTCGTAGGTAGTTTAATTGAACAATTTTCATAACATAAAATAAGGCCAACTGGATACAAAGTGGGAACTTTGGACATACACACATGCACTTGCTTAGGATTCTAATTCAGCAGGCACCTAAATTTTTTTTTTTATTTTTAGGCACCTAAATTTTTTATTTTTATACGCAGTAGTATATCTTCTGAAAGTTCCTTGGTTGAAACTGTAGCTAGTTCTGAATCTCTAGCAGCCATCTTTTATTGACTTGATTCCTACTTCCATAATGTCAGTATGTCCCCTTTTAGTATATATCCCCTTTCTAGCTCAATTAATCATTTAGATTTGGTTTTCACATACATTATAGTTGTTAGGCGCAGTCTAGCCTAACAAGTGAAAACACTTGTCTGGGGGAAATACAAACTTAAGGTGATTTATCTGGCTCTGGGTGAGAAAATTAAGTAAATCAGAGGCAATGTTTCCTGAGTTATGTGAAAAACAAGCTAACTTTAATTAAATAAACCTAGGACACTTTCATTGTGGATTTCAATTCAGTAGTTATTGTTCAAGTGTTATAGTAAGTAGAATAGTTTTGGAGCTTGTTAAATTTATATCAGGGCGATTTCAATGTAGAATAAATTGGAGTTTACTCTTCAAACCTTTACTGCATGAGTGCTTGGTATGCAAATTAATATTGTAATCTAGTTGCATCGAGGGCATTTAGCTTAATTAAATAAAAACAACAATGACAATGATCTAATTACCTTGTAACATGTAATTGTGCACCATGACACAATTTTGGTGATCGTGAATGTATTTAACAGCCTCTCATGGACTACTAGGACCTTGGAGCTCTATAAGATTTGGTAAGTTGCTTATTTCTGTACTTCAAGCATTTTAATTTCACAAAAGTTAAAATGAAAGCCAAATCAAGGATAGAATCAGATATTTTAGGTTTTCTGATAAAAATGAGAATTCAGAGTTTCCAGTGTACTGGATTGGCTGGGAGAGGGATGTAAATTGTAAAAAAGAAAACCTAATTTTGGAGTTCAGCAGATTGATTGGGAAGGCTCTCTCACTTCCTGAATGTGTGACATGGATACATTACTTAGTGACTGCACTTCAAATTATTCTTTTCTATAAATTATGAATTATAATAAAACTGATCCTTGTCAGTCATGCCTTTAGCACTCATACATTTCTCTATTATTGAGAAAATTTCAAACTCCTTGATGGTTTGAAGCTATGATTCTCTTGGCAAGTCAGTGAGCATAATTAATGATGTATATTTTTCCTTGAAGGTAGTGAAAACTCAATTTCCTTATGAGTTAAAAAGCATGAAAAATTATCAACTGGTGATATGATAGAAAAGAGAAGAAATCAGAGAGAATACAAAAAAGTAATGTTTCTAAAATTTTACAATACATAAGCATGGTTTCATATTCAAAATATGACTAATTCTGCCATAATTTCATATGTTAAAAACTAGATAAAGTGATCTCTGAACCTGATTTTGTAAATACAATAAGATTGGAAAAAATTTAAATAAAATCAGGCTTTGGTTCAAATTGAAAGTTAGGTTACACCATAGCTATACATACAGAACAATGGAATGAAATATAAATGTGGTTTTAAAAACTAGAAGCCTACACAAAACTTTCCATTTAAAAAATTAACAATTTTCAAATACAATGAAGTAAGCTGCTAACATAATTAAATCTCAACTATAAAACTACCTCATAAAATAATTATAAGACTCACCAGATAAAAATATAGAACATTTGGTTTTTGGGCCACACCCAGTGACGCTCTCTAGCATATTGCTATATAACAATTATTATTCCTTACTTCATTGATACAAAAATGTTATATTTTATACACGAACATGTCTTACAGATTTCTTTATTTTTATATAAAATATTAATTACGATTACTGTTTTTCTATCACTCATCCTTGTGACTTAAAAAAAATCAGTCCTATCTTGTCCTCTTTTAGCTTATTTATTATCTTAGTAAAAGTAATTAAGTTCTTATGTGCCTTACTGCAGGAAGATGCTAATCAAAGTTTCTCTAGAGGCAGTTATTTATTTGTCATATTCTCTAGAAATTCTTCATTACTAACTATTCTTCATTTCTAACTATGTATTACATATCTGAGGTTCCATAAGATTTTAGGAAAAATCTCTTCTGAAAATATCAGCTGTGTTTAGGAAAATATCTCAATGTTCTTTCATAATCTTTTAAATAAAGAATTGCTGGGGGCTGGGCAGTGGCGCTGGAGGTAAGGTGCCTGCCTTGCCTGCGCTAACCTAGGACGGACCGCGGTTTGATCCCCCGGTTCCCCATATGGTCCCCCATGCCTGCCAGGAGTGACTTCTGAGCGAATAGCCAGGAGTAACCCCTGAGCGTCACTAGGTGTGGCCCAAAAACCAAAAAAAAAAAAAAAAAATTGCCGAGTTCAACTTAAAGATAATAAACTATTTTCTTCTAAACATGTTAAACTCAGTACAAATTATTTGAGAAGAGAGTTAATTGAATTCAGATTTGTGATGTGGGACCCACCTTTGTCATTCAGAGAACACTTTTCCCAAAGTTCTCTGTTAACAATTAAAGCTTATCATAAGAAAGTTTAACATAAGAAAGAAAGATACTTAAAGTACTGTATTTTATTCAAGTGCATGTAAATGGCCATTGATCTTTTTTGACAATGCTAATTCAATTCGACTTGATAGGAGTCATATCCGAGTGGATAACAAATGGCCCCTGTTAATAGTCAGAGATGATATCAGCTTGTGACAAGGTGTTCATCAGAGCATCTTCTGTGATTGATACTAGCTCAAGTGTTGAGAAGCATATGTATTGTTCCAATGCTAGATAAAAAGCATGTTAATTGTGCGACTGGTGGTTTACATCATCCTTAATGTTGCCTGGCATTTATTTATGTGAGCAGTCTACAGTTTGGAAAAGTACTTTGGGATCTCTTAGAATGAGAAATGCTACATAAATATGTCAACAGAATTATTAGTAATTTATGTTTGATATTAAATTACAGTTCAAAATAAACATTAGAAAGATCTAAACTACTTATACAGAGGACTTATGGGAGGATTCCTGGTTTGAAAAAAAATATTGTGAGGGATTTTCAGTAGGCACATTATGTGCAGTAATTTAAATCTCAGAGGAATAGTAATTCTAAAAATGGTGCCTAAACAGAATGCCTTATTCTTTTTTGTTTGTTTAGATTTTGGGACTGCACCTGGTGATCCTCAAGACTTAGTTTCTCTGTTTAAGGATCAGTCCTGTTAGGGCTCAAGTTAGCATATATGGTTACAGGTATCTATCTATTCCTTGTTAGCCAAGTTGCAAGCCAAGACACTCACTACCTGAGCTTTTTCTCCAGAACTGAAAAGCTGTAACATTTAAAGCAATGAAATAAATATTGCCTTTTATTTGCCTTCAATTAGGATGAATATTGTTTTGCATGTTAATGACAACTGTGTAAATAAGCACAATTTGAGTTACTTTAGAAGGAAACTTCAGGATTCTCTCTAATATTATCTACTGCTATTATTATTAATGTTATTAATCATTATTATTTTGGGGGTTGGGTCATACCTGGTGGCACCTAGGGGTTATTCCTGGTTCTATACTACGTAATCACTCCTGGTAGGGACAGTGGACCATATAGGATGCCGGGATTCAAACCACCAATTGTCCTGAATCGGCTGAGTGCAAGGCAATTGTCCTACTGCTGTGCTATCTCTCCAGTCCCTACTCTTTTATTGTTATTTCATTAAAATGTTGAACCACTACGTAGAAAGAAAAAATAATTTTCTTTTTCACTAAAACTGACTTCCATGATAATATGTTCATATGTCCATAATAATAATTTTCTATTTCACTAAAACTATCGTCCATGATATATATGTCCATATATCCATATTCATTGTCCTCCTTTATTTTCTGCATTCTAATGCTTTATTTCCTCTCTCTTCCTCTCCTGTATTCATCAGATATGATTTCTACATTGGGAAGGGCTTTAAATAATTATCTCACTCACTTAAATGATCTCTTTGAAGCATATGAAACCTTTACAATTTTAGATTGTAGAATTGTATATATCTTTCCTTACACCCTTCTCCTTCATCTACTCTCTGACTAATGAAAATATTTTAGCTACCTAGGGTTTTCTCATCAGTAAAGTTCCCTGCAGTTATATGCTGGGATCTGTTCTTTCTGCAGTACCACCCTCCCATATCTTAATAATGTTATGAATCCATTTTCTCTTTCCAGAGGGGAGGGCTACTCAGATGTAAGAAAACATGAAATCATGCTATTTGTCATTATGTGGAAGGAACTAGAGAGTATGTTGGTGAGTGATGCCAGTTAAAAGGAAAGGACTGAATATAGAATGGCCTATCTTATATTTGGGATATGAGGAAGTATTTCATTAGGGGAAGTAGACAAAAGAAACAGAGCTAGACCTTTGGTGTCTAGTCTGAGACTGTTTGGGATGTGAGAGATTGTTGGGATAGAGGAATGTTAGGTGTCGTAGGGATATTGGGAGGGTGAAGCAGTGCTCTGGTGTGGGTTTGATATTAGACCATTGTATGCACAATGCAATCATTAACAGTAGTGTAAAACATAGTACCTCAATAAAAGTGGGGAAAAGGGAAAAGTTGAAGACATAGAACTCTATGCAAGAATTTTCTCATTCAACTGTACTCTATAAATCCACATAAATCTTTAACTCATCAGTTTTCGAACTTTTTCTCTTTGACTTCAAACCTATTTACTTCATATTTTTATTCTTGTAAGTTAAACAGCACTACTTTATCATCTAAATCAGAAATATAAAGCCATTTTGATTGTTTTTCTTTATTATATATATTTACCAGTACTGGACTATATTCCAAATCTCTTTTTCTCCCTTAGCTAATTTAATCCAAAGCTTTTTAAACTTTTTTCACTACTCACCCTTTTTTACCCAAGGAGCTTAAGAAACCTTTATGCAGGACCAGAGAGATAGCATAGTGTTAAGATGTTTGCCATGCATACGGCCAACCTGGGACGAACCCGTTTCGAATCCCGGCATCCCATATGACCCCCCTGAGCTTGCCAGGAACAACTTCTGAGCAAAGAGCCAAGAGTAACCCCTGAGCTCCACCGGGTGTGACCAAAAAAAACAAAAAAAACAAAACAAAAAAAAAAAGAAAAGAAAAGAAATCTTTATATGAAATAGACAAACTATTTATAATAACCCATAAAATAATTTATTTTAAAACTAATTAAAAATAGCATAACCTGATTTGGAGTCACATCCTACAGTTTCAGAAGTTATGGACTGAATTGATGGTATAATAGATAGGCCTTTGTCTTTCAAATGAGTTTGATCCCAGAGTCCCAAATAGTCTTCTTAGGCAGCCATGGATAATTCCTAAGTGTAAAGACAAGTGGTAATTCCCTGAGCACCATCAGGTACAACCCAAAATAAAAATTTTAAAATGAAGACAAATAACTAAAAAACAAAAACAAAAAGCCAAAAAGTTAGATATTGTCTGAAGCTAATTTTTTTATTTGGTTTTGGGCCACATCCAGAGGAGCTCAGGGGTTACTCCTGGCTCTGTACTCAGAAATTACTCCTGTCAGGCTTAGGGGGTCCTATGGAATGCCAGGGATCGAGCCTGGGCTGTCCCAGACAAGCAGTGTGTAAGGCAAATGCCCTACCACTATGCTATCACTCTGGCCCCTTGTCTGAACCTACTAAGATCTATTTACTAAGATTTGAATAAGGGTCAAGCTCAGACCTGGCATGCAGCCTACCTGGATTTGGCTGATTTGGCACAGCTTAATTCCTTGAGCATCCCTCGATGCAGACCTTGAAATATCCAGACACCACCTAATATGACCCTGGAGTGCTCCAATCACCTGTTTGGGTTATCTTGGATAAACACAGTGCTTGAGCAGCAGGGCTTTGTATTTAACTGCTTGTTCAGTAGCTGAGAATAGCTTGCGTTGGGTAGTGGGGACTCTGAACTCTCCCATAATAATAAAGTAAAATAAAATTTCTTGCCAGGATAATTGTAACGATATTCTGTCTTCCTCTCTCTCATAGACTTGCCTTTTTTTTAATTTTTATTTTGACCTTATTGGCTTACATATCTTTCACAGTAGTATTTTAGTTGCATATTAGCATTGAATCAGGGGAATTCCCATCACCATATATCATCATATATCTGTTTGGTCCTGGTAACCTCCTCTGTAATATAGAGCAACTAACAGACTTGTTTACAAAAACATTTAGTCTCTTATTCTTTCTTAAAATCATGAAATGACTTATTGCAACTTTATTACTTTGCTTAATTTCTTTTGTTCATTATGCCCTTCCTGAAAAAATTCTTTTTTTCTATTAAAATACATTTATGTGGTGGATTATATATGAAATCATTCCATATCCATAATTATACTATACCAACCCTAATTTTTAATTATTACCCTTTACTGAATAATTCTCCCTTCAGTTTTTGACACTATGATTTCTTGCTCATATTTATAAACTCATTTCAAAGGTCACCTCTATTCATTGACTGACTTGATCCATGCCCCTTATATTAGATTTCATGTTCTTTTTCCATACTCTTTCCTCATTAGGCAGCAGTCCCAATAAAATTAAATTGACAGCTTATTTATCTTCTTTCTCAACCTATTGAGGTAAGGAATCTAGACATCCGATCTTTATTTTATTGAGGCTTTGTTCAGGTCTAATTTAAATACAATTTAATTGACACTTTCTGAATTAATAAATAAATAATGTGTATTAAAATGCATTTTAATATGTAAAAATTACATAGTAGGGAAGGGGTCATGTTTAATTTGATATCTTATGACCAGGAATAAGACTATATCTTGTTGAAATGGTACTAAGTTGTTACAATATTTTGAATCTTTAAGATACTACACAGTAATGCTGAGGCTAACTGACAACATTTTCTCAATCAGACAGATCTTTGGATATTTGGAGGTTGGATTACATTTGCTTACCTGTAAAAAGCTATTCAGACTTGCCATGAACAGTGATTTTTAAAAAAAAAACTTTCTGTTAAGATATTCTGACTTCATGAAGCTTAAGAAGATAAACAGTAGCAAAGGTTAGGAATATTAGAGGCACTTTATTCCCTAAATGTAATGAGAGGAATACAAAGCCATTCAGATTGCAATTATAGACTCACAACATTGACATACATAAATGAATCAATGACCTTGTCTAAATTACAGAGTAGGCTAAATGTATCAAATGTGGCAAATGGAAATGCTTTTGCTTAGTTCAGTAGGTTATGTTTACAAATTCTGGGACATATTTGATCCCTACTAGGGGATAAATGTTTCTCATAGTTTGAACAATTGAAAATAAGGTAGAATTCCATGAGATGTATCTCTGTAAAGGTGTACATCTCCAGTCATTATTCTGAGACTATATGTGTGCATATAATTAAAATTAGGCTAAGTTCTTTTCTTTTAACATAGGACATTTTACAAAGAACTTCCTGACCCCTAGTTCACAAATCACAGAATGGCTGTTGATTTTGCTTGTCTTAAGGAGAGCAGTACCCAATGTAGAAAAATGCTTATTTTATGTGAAGCTACACAAGTTTTTGGTACCCAAATGTTCCATAAGCCTTCTGGAAGGATTTAACATGAACAATTTGTACACTTCTGTTTATGGTAGTGTATACAAATATTGTGCTCTTCTGGTTCTTGAATCAAATGTAGCATTAGCAAGGCTTTTGTTCTAGTTTAAGACAAAAAAGATGCTTCATGCCTAGGTAGCTTTATTTCCAGATTTTCAGCATCAGAGAACCCATTTCCCTTCAGGTGCCTAAATGGAATTCGTATCATCCCCATCTGCCTCCTTTATTCTGCTTCTCTTTTTGTTCTTGTGATTAGAGCTTTGAATATTTGCGGGTGTCATCCAAAAATTTTGCATGCATGTGTGTTTTCTTGATTTGAGTGTAATACAAAGATAAGCTGCCATCTTTAAAATTAGCAGTTTTTATCCTGAAAATTAAGTACTTTATTAGTTTTGATAGCAACATGGAAGTTCTCAAGATTTGAAGATAACATTAATTTTTTCAATTATTTTCTTAGATGCACAATTTCCACATTTATTCGGTTTATAGATATGATTCAATTATTTTGTAGTTACACACAGTGGTCTTGGGTAAGCTCAAATTCCTCTCACATGATCTTATCAAAAATTGAACTTTTATTCTTTTTATTATTAGCAATACTGTTCTTTTATTATTAGCAATACTGTAGATAAATTAATTTTTATTATCGTTTTAGTTTACATGACTTTTATTTCAAATGAAATTGAAGTTTTCTGAGTGATTTTCAAAGTGCATTATCTATTTAAATTGCTTGTTTATTACTTTGCTTATTTTTCTTTGAGCTATTTTCTTGTTTCTTATGGATTTATAAGAGCTCATATATAAGACTGCATCAACCCTCAACTAGTACATATTAAAGAACTTTTTTCTGTAAATCATTTCTTTACATATGGCACTTCGGTAATTTAGACAAGTTATGAGGTCACATTTATCATAGTGCTATGTCTAAGCATGTTGTTTGATGGTCCCATGGAAAAATCTCCTGTGAAAGGCTTGAATTCTCCAAATTATTACTTTTCTAAAAGGTTTTTTGCTTACACTCCCAACTCTCCCCTAAATTATCCAGAATCTGAATGCCTTGAATTATACATCAAATGTATAGTTGATTTAAGGTGAATACTACATTTGAATTACAAAAAACGTAATTATATTTGAGTCAACTCTTTTCAGAGTAATAGATGTCACTTATGCATGTGTGGACAGAGCAGTGACTGTTACTCTAGTTAAATTAGATTTGGTTCTTTAACTTTAGGAACCCATTTTTTTTTCTGATATAAATAGAAGCATACTTGCACACATACACAGACATATGCATATTTTCTCTACCCTACCATTATTATTAAAAGATTCTGGTTTGGAGGGGAGCCGGGAGGTGGCACAGGAGGTAAGGTGCCTGCTGCCTTGCCTAGGACGGACCACGGACCACGGTTCGATTCCCCGGTTCCCATATGGTCCCCCGTGCCTGCCAGGAGCGACTTCTGAGCGCATAGCCAGGAGTAACTCCTGAGCGTCACTGGGTGTGGCCCAAACCTCCCCCCCCCCAAAAAAAAAGATTCTGGTTTGGAGCCAGAGCTATAGTACAGCTGTAGGGCATTTGCCTTGCATGCAGCTGACCTGGGACTGACGGGGTTTGATCTTCGGCATCCCATATGATCACCTGAGTCTACTACGAGCAATTTTTGAGTGCAGATTCAAAAGAAACTCCCAAGTACCACCGAGTGTGGCCAAAAAACCAAAAACCAAAAAATAAAAAAATAAAATAAAATTCTGGTTTGGGTTTTATGTTTGTTTGTTTGTTTGTTTGTTTGGAGCCACACCCCAAAACAATGATTACTTCAAAATTCTGGTTTGGGTTTTATGTTTGTTTGTTTGTTTGGAACCATACCCCAAAGCAATGATTACTTCAAGCTCTGCACTCAGGGGATCACTCCTGGAAGTTCGCAGGGGACTATTTGCTGTGCCAGTGATCAAACCCCAGCTGCTTCATGCAAGGCAATCACATGTTGTATTTCTAGCCCAACAAAATGCTATTTTTTTTCTTATCTAGTAAGATAGACTTGACCTTCCTTTCATTGCAAATGTGACAAGCCCTACAAACCAGGTACTTTTCCTCTTGAACAAGAGAATAAAATGTCCTAGTTAAAGACACATAAAGTAAATTTGATAAAAAGTAAGCTTTTATGTTAAAAATGAGAATAAATTTTATCCTTTTCCATGTATTTTAATGTTATTTCTATTATTTGTCTCGCTGTTTTGGTAAGGACATCTAGAATGATTTCTAATTGTCTATAATCTGTTGTGGTAATTATAATCAGTGCTGATTATTATAATGAGTACCCAAATTTTAACTGTGACATTAATAAGAATATCTATGATAAGACTTTTTATTTTGGTATGAATCATACTGTTGACCTCTGATAGTCACGCTCCGTATGTGTGATACCATTTTTCTGTGTGTGAGTATATGTGCAGTAAATAATTTTATTTAAGAAATATGAAAAAGTACAAAGAGTGGGATACAATCATAGAGAAAATTAGTTTGTGTGTAAGACAATAAGAAGAGAGAAAAATAAAATCTTAAAACTGTTTGCAATTCAAATTTTTAATCATGTTCTGCTATGTATTTTGTTAAATAGATTATAGCTACATAATGACATATTTTTGTTATTATCTAACATACTAAGTTCTTATAATGACTAAGATGCTTTTATTAATTTGGGTATGGCATATTTTATTAATTTGGGCATGGCATATTTTTCCTTTAAGATAGTACTAGATTCCACTCATTTTAATGTTAGTATCTTATTGATACATTTTTCCATTTCTAGAAAAAGTAAGATTTAGTTGAATTAAATTTTTAAAAATATTTTTCCTGACCGCAGAGATAGCACAGCAATAGGATGTGTGCCTTGCATGCGCCAGCCATGATGGACCCAGGTTTGAATTCTGGCATATGGAAATATGGTCCTTGTTTAAGCCTGCCAGGGGCGATTTCTAAGCACAGAGCCAGGTGTAACCTCTGAGCACTGTTGGGTGTGGCCCAAAGACCCCCAATTTTTTCATAACAAGCTTTCTTTGGGGGAAAGCATACCTTGTATGCTCTAGAATGACTCCTGGTTCTGAGCATAGGGATCATTCTTGCTGTTCGGGGGACCACATGGGGTGCCAGGAACTGAACCAGGGTCCACTGAATGCATGGCAAGTGTTTTCTCCAGGCCAGTAAGATTTTTATTAGGAAGAAAAAAGTACTATACTTTGCAAAACATAAATTGTTGATTTCAAAAGCATAATAATAATTATGGTTCATGTATATTACATATATGAAGTTAAGAAAATACTTATAACAAATTTAACCTTAGAAAAGTATGCATTTCACTAATTTTTTGGAGTTTCTGAGGTTTCTCAAAAGGTTTCTCAGAAACCTTTTGGGGTTTCTGAGTAATTCTCAGGAGATCCAATGGCCCTTTCAACCCTTTCTGTAATTATATGGGCAACTGTTACCTAGGATATGATGTACAAAGCTGCTTTCAGACTTCTAGAACTGCGTGAGTAAACATATGCTACTCAGAAATGAAACTGGGTTTCATTTCATTCATTCACATGGAGGGCACATGCTTAACCCCTCTTTCATCTCTTCAGCCTACTTTTTTTTTCCCTGCAACTTTTATTAAAATGGATCAATCAGAGTGAAGTGTCCTTTAATATTCTGGTATTTTGATACTCTGGTTTACTAAAAGGGCATTGTCCATTGATAAGTAATTTGGTGAAATATGACAAAATAGTGAACCCCTAAGATGATCTAAAAATCATTAATTTAACTCAAATATGTTCAAGAATACTTTTATTTTCTTACTATTGGTTAAGATAATTCATGATATCCATCCCTTAAAATTTTGTGTATAAGACAGTTGTGGAATGTAGAAAGTTGCTGGAATGTCTCATTTTAAAATATTTAACAACGATAAAGGAAAAAGAAGGTTCTTTCCCTGTAATGCCATTTTTATGTATACCTGATAGAATACATTTAATAGAGCTTTCATGTAAACAGAAATCACTAACGCAAATAAAGCCACACCAAACAGTATTAGCAAATTTTAAATTGCATTTTATCAAGATCTTACATGTTAATGTTTATGATTAAATAAAGGGAAATATATATTATTCTTTTATTATCTCTGTTGATGTAACAGAAAGGTTAATCTCACTAATATATGTTTCTTTGAACTAAGGTATAGGTCGTTCGGTACTAGCTCTCAAGGTAAAATGAGTATAAACTTTGTAACTCAGGAGAAAAAAATAACTTTTCATAGAAACATCTGAATTTTTCTTAGATAATAGATATTTGCTATTGCACTGAATAGAGAAGATTTAATTACACAATTTCTTAGATTTCTTAATGGGGCTTTTAATTGTGACAGCAGATGTTCTTTTACAACTGGTCTTTTATCATCCTTAATAACCTGCCTGCAGTATTTCAGTTACATTTTTAATTAGTTTACTTAAAATTATATTAAATATCTAATATGGTGAAAGAACATATGATAATATTTGTCCTGGCTACAAATTGAATTTGGTTAATGCCATCATTTGAAGGATAATTGCTGACACACTTAACAAATTAAGTTCCTGATGATATATTTAGTTTGAGATACAATTATGGTTGCTTTCTAGAAATTACTATACAATTATTCTTATAATATCATCTAGAAATTACTATACAATTATTCTTATAATATCAAAGAATTATTTTCCCAAAGAAGAAATATTTAGAGAAGATATTTTACGTTGCACTAGAAAAACTCATATTAAATATATTTGTTCTTTAATATAATGTAATATAATAATATATGACACAATACAATACAGTGTAATTTACTACATATATTAATTCCTATGCAGTTAATATAACAGATAAAATTAGAAAATCGCACATTGTCTTGGGGACATATTTACATTTTTATTCTGTCTGAATATATACTGGGCCTCTAATACCTTCATTTATTTGACTTTTTATATAACTTTGATGAGGAAAAAGAAATCAATAAATCCAATTTTGACTAGGGTGGCTGGCTGGCTGTACATGTTATTTCCACATATACATGACTTTTATACAGACACTATAGTTTATGTTTTTTCAAGTGATGTATAAAACAGATTAATTGTTGTCTAACTCAAAGGTTCCTAAACTCATTTAAAAATTACCTCAAATCCCTTTTTATTTGTATTATATTTATTTTGGGGAGAAACTGAGAGGTTACTACTTGTTCTGTGCTGAGGAGTTGCTCCTGGTCATATTTGTAAAGCTATATGGAATGCCAGAGATTGAACCTGGATCAGAAATGTGCAAGGCAAGTCCCCCATCCCACATTTTAAAATTTGGAAGCCACACCCGGCAGTGCTTAGTGATTACTTCTGAATCAAAGAGAAGAAATCATAACAACAGAGAAATTCAAAGGATCTTCAGTGTTTACTTTAAGACCTCTATGGCATGAAACAAGAGAACATACAAGAAATGGATACATTCTTGGACTCCTATAACATCCCAAGACTGAACCAAGTTGAGTTGAAATACCTGAACATGCCTATCACTATTAAGAAAATTGAAATGGCAATCAAAAATCTTCCCCCCACAAAAAAATCCAGGCCCAGATAGATTTTCTAGTGAATTCTTTAGGACCTCTAAAGAGGACTTACTGTCAGTCATTTTCGATATGTTTTGGGAAATTCAAGAAACATAAATACTCCAAAATAGTTTCCATGAAGCAAATATCACCTTGATACCAGAAGCACCACCAAAAATGTGAATTATTGGATTATATATTTCATAAACACAGGTGCAAAGATACTTAACAAAATATTAAGAAATATAACAATGCATCACAAATATCATAAACCATGGCCAAGTAAAATATAATCCAGGGATGCAAGTGTGATTAAAAGTAATCCTTGGGCAAAAGAAGTTAGAGGTATTATTTTCCCCCATTATTTATTTACCTTTTAGTCACCATGGTTTGCAAGACTGTTACTGAAAGTAGCATTCATATCATGCATATCTATTTACTTTCTTTCAGTTTCCAGTTCTAGTCCAGAGTGATCATTTCTAGCTATTATGATTCATAGTGGTTCCTTCTCTATCTTAACTGCATTGAACATCCATCATATATATTGTCCTTGGTTATTATTACCATACTATGTTTTTTTTCTATCCTGTAAATGAGTATGCTCATTCTATATCTTCTCCTCTCTTATTTATTTCACTAAGTATGCTATCTCCATGCTATCCACATATAAGCTAATTTCAAGACTTCATTTTCCTAACAGCTAAATAGTATTTCATTGCGTAGATGTACCACTGTTTCTTTATCCACTCATCTTCTCTGCTCTCAGACAATTGGAATATTTTTCAGATTATGGCTATTGTGATTGTGCTGCAATGAACAAAGGAGTGTAGGTGCATTTTCTTTGTTGTGTTTTTGAGTCCATAGGCAATACTTCTAGGAGGATTTTACTGGTTTTTATGGGAACTTGATTTCTAGTTCTTTTGAGGAATGTTCATATTATTTTCTCAAAAAGGTGGACCAGTCTACATTCCTACCAGCAGTGAAAATCTGTGACAGCACTGTTTTTCTTGTTCTTTTTGATATGTGTCATTTACTATGGCTGATATAATATTACACTATCGTTTTGATCTGTATTTTTTCTGATATATAATATGCTTAACATTTTTTCATGTACCTTTTGGCCATCTGTATTGCTTCTTTGAGGATATGTCTGTTCTTCTTTTCTTCCCAATTTTGGATGGGTTAGACCTTTTTTCTATTAAATTCTACAAGTGTCTTCTATGTCTTAGATTTTAATCCCTTTTTGAGTTCACTGAACAGTCTTTGGTTCTTGGTCACCATTTCTTTGAGGTGTAGAAGTTTCTTAATTAATGTAGTCCCATTTGCTTGTTGCTTCTACTTGCTTAATTTGTAGTTTTCATCCTCGAAAATTCCTTTAACTTCAATATAATGGAGAGTTCTTCTATATCTACCTCATGTATTATATGGTTTCAGGTCTGATATCATGATATCAAGGTCTATAACCCATTGTGATTTTATCTTTGTGTTTGGTATTAGAGAAATAACTGACTCATTTTTTTTGGTTTACTGGTCATACCTGGCAGCACTCAGGGGCTACTCCTAGCTCTGCACTCAGAAATCACTCCTGGCAGGCATGGAAGAACACCGTCCTTACTGAATCTGTTGCATGCAAGGCAAATGCTCTACCACTGTGTTATCTCTCCAGCCTCTGACTTACTTTCTTGCATATAACTGACCAGTTTTCCCAGCTCATTTCATATTATTTGCTCCTTTATCAAAAATTAATTTATCATATACCGGGGGATCTGTCTTAGGTTATTTACTTTATTCCTATGATCTGAGAGTTTGTCTTTATTTCAATACCATTATGTTTTAATTACTACTGCTTTGTAGTACAATTTGAAGTTAGGAAAAATGATTCAGTTTATTAGGCCTCTCTCTGTGAGTATTGCTAGTGGTTTGTTGATCTTAATTAAAAATAAAACCAATCTTGATCATTTGGATTATTCCTTTGAAATGTATTTAATTTATTTCTGCTATAAGTAATTATTTCCTGTCTGACTTCAGATATTTTGTTGGTCATTTTTCTATTTCTTAATCTGTGCAGTCAGGTTGTTTGTGTGACCTTTTTATCTTTTCTGATAAATGCTTTCAAGGCTATGAATTTTCCTCTTAACACTACTTTCACTGTGTCCCACAAGTTTTAGTAGCTCATATACTCATTCACATTTGTTTTCAGGAATCTTTTAATTTTATATCTGATATACTGGTTGTTCAATAAAGAACTAATTAGTTTTCTGATGTTTGCATGATTTTTCAGTTTGGGTTTATTTTTAACATCTATTTCATTGCTTCATTACCCGAGAAGATAGTCGGCAGATTTTTATCCATTTGATTTGTGGATGCATGTTTTGTGTTCCACAATTGGTCTATTCTGGAGAATGTCCGATGTGTACTAGAGAAAAATATGTATTTTCTATTAGGGAATTAAATATATACATATTTCATTCATAAAATATACAATATGTAATGCATATGAAGCCCCAATCTTCCATTTCCTTTTTTCAAAACAAGTATTTCCTCATTGAGCTTTAGTCTAGTTGATCTATCAAAAAGTGAAAAGTAACAGAATAATGTTACCACTATTGTTTTGCTATCAATATTTTTCTTTAAGTCTATGAGCAGCTGTTTTAAGTCCCTCATTTGCTGGTTTCTCATTATTTTGAGGAGTCTGAATTCTTCATGGCCATTAAGAAATGTTAACATGTAAGCTCTAATATTCCTTGAGTGACTTTTTGTTTTATTTTTTGTTCAATTTTCATATTAACTGAAATAATAACTATATGTTGGAACAAATTAATTATTCTCTTGTATTATCTCAAAACTTGAGAGACAGCTCATTGCTTCTTTTTGCAATTCCAAATGTGAATACTAGGACATATTTAGTAGTGTGTTGTTAGGGGGTTGGTAAGATACCAGGGCTTACTTAAATCCTTTGAGAACCTAGACAATGTAAAGCCATAGAAGAATGATAAGTTTTATATAATAACATTATTAAGGCAATTCAGTATGTCTTCCTGGGTGAAGTTTCTTAACTGGAAAACATTACTATCAGGCTTAGAAAAAGCATCTGCTTATCAAACTCTTTGAAGAAGTAATGCTAGTCCTCATATCTACCAGCCAACATGCCTAAGTATATCGTCTCCAAATGTCCAACTGCTGGGAGTCTTCTGCACTCATGGATGTAGAATATGTACAATTAGTCATTTTTCCACTCTTTTAAGACCCAGCAGCCAACCACTTTCTCCATTCTAAAACTATTCATAGAAAACTTCCTGGACTCTATTCAACAAAAGATAATCACTTGCTTTTTCTGTTTCTTTCCTTAGAACTATTATGTGGAAGAAAGTGAAAATGACCTTTGGGATATGTAGTCTCCCTCCTTCTTCTCCTTTCCAAAGAATTAAGCTTGTTTTGACATTGGTTATTATTACCATCTCTAA
Organism: Crocidura indochinensis; assembly: GCA_004027635.1. Lineage (NCBI taxonomy): Eukaryota > Metazoa > Chordata > Mammalia > Eulipotyphla > Soricidae > Crocidura > Crocidura indochinensis. Next base: position 19,730 of record PVKC010013253.1, read on the forward strand.
AGAGAACATTTAATTTCTTCCTTTAAAGATTTCTAAAATTCTTAGTTTTGATTTTTTGTTCTTTGTTCTCCCCTTTACCATATTCATTCTAGTCATTTTCACTTTTTTGTCTTTCTGTCCTATATGCCTGCTTCTATATTCTTAATATGATTTTTCTTCATGGCATTTAAGGCCCTTAGGCTCCTTAATTTGAGTTCTAATAGGACCATCACATTTTTATTGAGTTTTTCTTTTTCTATTATCTTCTATTTTTGCTTAAAACATTGCATCTTTATTCTTTTTATTCATTCACCAAAATATTTATGAAGCATATACATTTTATGAAGCTTTGTCCTAGAGACTCCTAGATTTTATGGTGAACAATAAATTAGTAGTTACTAATACTAAGTACTTGCTTGTATCAGCTCTTTTAATCTACTAAGTATCTCTTTAATGTAGGTTTTATAGATTGAATGTAATGAGAGGCAGACCCTAAAAGTTCAACCAGTTTAAGAAAGAATCTCAACATCTAAAAAAATACAATAAAAAAAGAAAGAATCTCAACATAGATTGGCAAGAGTGAGGAGATCTGGGAGAAGAAAAGAAAGGAGAATACCATTATAGAGAAATAGGCTGTGGGCAACTGGGGTTCAATGCAGTTACAGACCCCTGTAGAGATCTTGTTTTAATGGTTCTACTCAAATAGCAGACATATTTATGGTCAGAATTTTATTCATAATACTATGGAAACCATTGTCTGAAGTTTGAACTCCTTGGCATGCCTGGTCTATTCCACTCATGGATTGAGCATAATTTTCCAGGCCAAAGGATGCTCTTCTGGTTGCAGATTGTCGGAACAGCAGTAGGAAGCTATTTGAGGGCATATAGCAACTAGTGCTAAGGGGTAGAACATTGATGACAAGAGTCACATAGGTTAGTTCTAATGGCCAAAAGCAAAGAGAGGTAGGTAACATGCAATGTTACAACTGAAATTTGAGAAAATCAAAATCTAAACTAAATCTGTTACAATGACAGATACCCCAGAACTTAAATGCTACATAAACTTGACCTGTTTTGAAGGTATGAACAGAGACTAGGTGAAATGAGGGGATAGATGATCCAGGATTTTCAGGAAAGTATCATTGAGCTAGCAGTGTTTAAACCACAGCAAGACAATTCATGGTTGGAAAATAGTGAATTAAGGAAAAGAATGGCAGGCAATTCATGGGTCATATCAATTGGCCCTTCTTTTCTCCCTACACCCTAAGGTTCTCAGGGCTTACTCCTGGCTTTGTATTCAGGTATTCAGGTTTGAGGGGCTATTTGGGATTCTGGGAATGGAAGCCTGAACAACCACAAGTACCTTAACTGCTATGACAGTTGCATTTTTCTAAGGTGTTCATCACCTTTCTCTATCAAAACTATTTTAGAATTAGACATTTCTTTTTGTTTTGCATTATTATGCAAGGATTCCAAGTTTTTTTTGTGTGTGTGTTACTGTTTGTGCCATTGTAGTGTAGATTGGCTATTTTGGTGATGCTTTCTTCACTCCTTTGATTTTTCACATGCTGAAAAGACAATAGGGTAAGCACAAAGCTCCAAGCTTGGTTCCTAGTATCTAGGAAGCTTCTTTCCCTCTCTGCAACATTACATACCTTTTTTTCTTCCCCTGCTGTGAATTAGTCAGCTGGGGGCCATGTTTTTTTTTCCAGTAAAATAAAGGGAAATTAGTGGTTATGCACAGGCAGCAGTCAAGCAGTGCTGATGGGCAGGGAACTACAGGCAGAGTTGGGGAGAAGGAAGGGAGGGGAACTCAAAGTGTGGGAGCTGGATAGGGAGGGACAGGGTAACAGTAGTATGCTTAGATTACCCCCAAACATGTCAAAAAGTAGTAATCACTCAATAAATAGACTTTTAACTAATCTTTTAATCCTGGTATTTCTTGAAACGAGGATCATGTATACAACTTGCTTCACTGTGTCTAACAGAAATTGTGCGATTCTTACTCTGCAGGTTACTTTACCCCTTAATTTTGACTTAGTTATATTAGAAAGCAAGCACTAATATAACTTTAGCCTGAATTTAGCTCAAGTATATATAAGTTATGTCTAAAAAATTATCTGCTTCTTGCCTCACAGCAGGTCTTAAAACCCAACTGCTTGGTTTTCAGGCTGTTAAAAATCTGTCTTGTCTTAAATGTTGATGGGGGCAGAGGGTAACAGTAGTGTGTGGGTAGGCAAACAGCAGAAAGAGATCCAGTAGGATTGGGGTTTGGGGCATCAGTTCTGGCATCAGATGAGGCGTTCTGTTTTCAGGCAGTTTGTTAGGAATATTTTGAGTCACTTAAAAATTCTCTCCAAATACTGCAAGTTAGGCTTACAAGTAGTACTTGTTTAAAATAATATATTTGTTTTATTTTTCATTTTTCTTAGTGTTCAAGTTATTTTAGTGGAAAATTATAAAATCTGCATCAGCTATCTACTGCGATGCCAGTTTATTTACAGTATTTATAAAACTCATTGAATCAATTCAGTAAAGCTTGGTTTTTATTTAAATTTAATTAAATTCAAACATTATATTATTCTGAAGCAATAAAATGCAAATAAAAATTTATTTTTGTAAAGTTCTGTATGTTAAGTTATAAATATCAATGCTTAGGTTTTTAACTATATTCTTTATCTGCTTACATTCACATGCTTTATATATAGATATGCAAAATTATTTGACATATTAAATATTTCATATAAAATATGCTATATTAAATATAGAATATGTTTAGTGATGGGGTATTTCATAACATATGTTATGTTTTGGATTCAGTCTCTGGTGCTCTGATAAAGTAAAATTAAGTAAATTACAATACAATCTTATCTTTTTGAGCCTACATAACTAACAGTATAGATATGCTAACATATTAAAGTATTGATATTGATATTGATATATATTGATAAATAACATATTTAACCATTTAAATATTGTCCTTAGGACATTTATATACTAAAATTGATTTTGTGATTCAGTGGATATATATATATATATATATATATATATTTTTTTTTTTTTTGGTTTTTGGGCCACACCCGGTGACACTCAGGGGTTGCTCCTGGCTATTCGCTCAGAAGTCACTCCTGGCAGGCACGGGGGACCATATGGGGAACCGGAGGATCGAACCGCGGTCAGTCCTAGGTTAGCGCAGGCACCTTATCTCCAGCGCCACCGCCCGGCCCCTCAGTGGATATATTTTAAAATTTGGCTTATGGGGCCAGTGAGGTGGCGCTAGAGGTAAGGTGTCTGCCTTGCAAGCGCTAGCCAAGGAAGGACTGCGGTTCCATCCCCCAGCATTCCATATGGTCCCCCCAAGCCAAGGGCAATTTCTTTTCTTTTCTTTTCTTTTTTTTTTTTTTTTT
>PVKC010013254.1:0-23094 GCA_004027635.1 Crocidura indochinensis
CCCCCCTCCTCTCAGAGCACACTCCTTGCTTAGGGCCACCACCAGGGGCTCCCTCTTTCCACATTCCCCTGCTGCTAGTTCCCTTCTTCTCATCTGTTTCCTACGTGCCTGGCAAGCTCTGCTCCACAATTTCATCAGGTGGCCTGGGGGTGAGGGTGAGCAAGCTGTCACTTCAACTCAGCCAGCCTGAAATGGAAAGTGTGATAAATGGAATCATACAAGGCTCAATTTCGCCTGGAAATTTCAAACTTATGATGTTCAAGTAGGTTCATAAATTTCCCCCATAACGCCTCTCTGCTCTCCCTAATACCCAATTGCAGGTTTCAACTGAGCAGGCCACTCTACCTATTCTTACAGTCCAAGATATTCAAATCTTGGCATGCCTTTGCTTTGGTATATATTTTTAATCTAGTGCCCAGTTTGGGGAGTCAGCCACCGCATATAGATTTGCAGATTCTTTTCCAAAGGAAGACAGACTGTTGACAATGGATAGCAAGGTAGTCTTCAAAGGAATTTCACTCAGGGACACTTTTATTTCTATCTGTTTCTAAAAAACAGAACTGGCTTTGTTGTTGGCAAATATGTTTCTACACGTCCTGTCCTGAGGGAAAATTGTCAACTGGAGTTTCTTCAAAGTACATCTTTCCTATATCACTGAATAAATGACTTTCTCCCTCATTCTCCCTTATTTCTGTTTATCTTCAAGACAAAGTCCTTAAAATACTGACTGTTCAAGTAGTAAACAGAAATTACCAGTTATGCATTTGTTAAAAAAAAGATCCTAACATGGGTAACTTTTATAAGATCTGATGCATAGTTAAGTGTGTAAAAGACTGAAGTAAAACTAAAATAAATTACATTTTATAAATCTTTCCAAACTCTACAAACAACACAAAAAAAACATTGTGCATCTCCTTTAATAATTTTTTCCAATCATAATAACCCCCAATGTACCTATAATCTGTTTAAGTGGTATTTATTTGCTACGTTTAAACTATGTCTGTATCTGAGAGATAGCACAGCGGTAGGGCATTTGCCTTGCAAGCAGCCAAACCAGGACTGACTGTGATTCGAATCCCAACATTCTATATGGTCCCCTGAGCCTGCTAGAAGTGATTTCTGAGTGTAGAGCCAGGATTAGCTCCTGAACACAGCCAGGTGTGACCCCCAAACAAAACAAAACAAAATAGTTCAATAAATTATCCTTTTCTTTAAACTATGTCTGTAGAAATATATAGACTTTGTGGGAGGGGTGTTGTTTTATTGTTTTTTTTTGTTGTTGTTGTTTTTGGGCCACACCCGGCGGCCCTTCTCGTGGCTTTGTGCTCAGAAATTGTTCCTGGCAGGCTCAGGGGACCATATGGGATGCTGGGAATTGAACTGGAATGTGTCCCTGGTGAGCCGTGTGCAAGGCAAATGCCCTCCCGCTGTGCTATCGCCCCAGCCCCATGTTTTTAAGAGAAAATTGGAACCCATTGTATTTGAGTTTTTACAACTAAAGATCTCTCTTCAAAATAATCTTAAATTCTTGGGTTGGTATTAGATAGTCTTAAAGCACCAATAGATAGTACAGAAATTAGTGTGCATGCTAGATATGCAGCAAACAATGATTTGATTCCTAGCACCACGTGATCCCTGAGCATAGCTTGGTGTGACCATGGAAGACACCAACACCTTTGAGGTGGTGCTAATATCCTGGCAGCCACAGAACCCCAGCAAGATCACATCCTTAAGCACTTGCATTGAGCTATTCATTACTGAGCATAATCACCAGTGCCCTTATTTATAATCCTCTCTACATCCTGTTTTGAGCATTGTTTTGGAGTCATTCCCAAGAGAACATTACATATACCAGAATTTTTTCTCTCACTGCTCTATATTATTCCATAATATGCCCACTTCTTTAATTTTTTTATTTTATTTTATGAAGACAAAGATGCAAAGAAAGAGGACAAAGTGAAGTTACAGTGGGAAGACGATCACCCATAAACAGAATTCTCAGAAGAAATCCCCTTGCTGAAACCTTAATTTTGAACTTTCAGTCCAAAAACACTAATAAAAATAAAACAAAACACATGCACAATTACTTTGTCCCTCACGTCCCTAGTTGTAGTACATTATAACATTTCTTAGCAGTACACAAAGCAATTTAAAGCCACAAAATTTATGTAACTCCTTTAACATTGAAGGCATAATATATATTTACAGTTCCATGCACATGCATATTAATTTAAATTAACCTCAAAAGTTTAAGTGAGGGGCCCGGGAAATAGCATGGAGGTAAGACGTTTACCTTTCATGCAAAAGGTCATTGGTTCGAATCCTGATGCCCCATATGGTCCCCCGTGCCTGCCAGGAGCAATTTCTGAGCATGGAGCCAGGAGTAACCCCTGAGCACTGCTGGGTGTGACACAAAAAACTAAAAAAAAAAAAAAAAAAAAAAGAAAGTTTAAGTGATAGACCTTGAGACTTCCTGATCTGAAGTTTAATAGTATTATATTATCTGCTTTTGACTTTTCTTTTTTAATTTAAACTATATCATATATACTTAACACAATTATATACTTAACATTTACTTAACACATATATATATATACTTAGCACAATTGATCATAATACATTTGTTTCAGGAAGAACAAAGGCAAAGTTATTGTTTTCTTCTCTATCTTTTTTTTTAAGGATAAGAGTCAAAGGAGCACAGCAAAAACAGTGTTAGAGTGGTAGTTGTTGTTTGCATAGACCTAGCGAAATATGGGGGGCATAGAAAGGAAAAGCCTTGGCCTAAATACAAGGAGACCTTACCCCTGAAGTTTTCTGCCTTAAGACCAACTCTAGGCTCCAGGCATACTAGGTTTTCCAACCCAAGTCATTGTCTGTAGTGCCAATACACTTTTATTTTTCACACCATTGCTGTCGTTGGTGTCAGATTTCTGTAGTTAAAGATCCTGGAATCTGTGCATATCCTATATCTATGTCAGTATGATGTGGCCTCCACAGTCACACCAAAATATGCCCGCTTAAAATGTGATTTTATTTTTATGGTTTTTGGGCCACACCTGGGGTGTACGACGCTCCGGAGTTACTCCAGAAATGAGCTCAGAAATTGCTCCTGGTCCATATGGGATACCAAGGGATAGAATAGCAGTCTGCCCTACGTCAGCCGAGTGCAAGGCAAGCACCCTAGCACTGTGCCACCACTCTGGCCCCAAAAGTGATTTCTTTTTAGCAGTAAACATTTTGTCTATAATTTTTACATTTTCACTATGAAATAAAACACTCCCAAATATATTTCTCGGCATATATCAGCAATTTCTTTTTTCCCCTGGGATAAATATGAAGAATTACCAAAAAGGAAGTTTAATTTTCATAGATTTTGCCAACTTGTTCTCCATATTGGCTTATCAATTTATCATATCTTCCAATGAGTCACTTTACCTTTATTTTTATCATAGTTTTGAAGAGTTTGGAGGGAAGGAATTGGTGAGGACATACCCTGAAGTGCTCAGGGGCTATATCAAGACAAAAATCAAGGAACTAACTACATGTGTTGCCCATGACAAAACCAATATCACTGCACACAAGGCATTTTTAACCTCAGACACATTGAAAAGTTTAGCAGTCTGGAATAAAAACAAATGAAAATAATTTTATGAACTTAACACTTTCTTCTTATGTCAAGGATATAATATATGCTTTCCTGCATAGTGGTAACAGGAAAAAATGCTACCATTAAGATTGTGCATGTTTCTCAATACAAATACTATACTGATAATAAAATAGACAAAATACACAAAGAAATTAAGACAAAAATGTTTTTGTGAAGTCAGAGTAATAATACAGAGAGTAAGGTACTTACCTTGCAAACAGTTGATAGTTTGATAGCTGGTATTTCATTTGATTACCAGATTCATGCCAGGAATGATTCCTGAATGCAGACCCAGCTGTAAAGCCAAGCACCAATGGATGTCAGCCAAAACAAAGAACAAAAATAAATAAAAAATAAATTAAAGAATGGTTTTCTGCTCTATACTGTAGTTCAAGAGAAAATCTCAAGGGGTATGAAAATATTTTTCTATTTTTGTATTGTACAGTATTTATTTAAGTATATTTTAACTTAAAAAAGTTAACATTGATCATTTTCTATTAAGTAGATTAGTTTAAAATATAGTGCCTAATTTGGTCACATGTCATTCTAAAAAGTGTGAATATTTAAATAAAATATTTAAATATTAAAATAAAATATTTAAATATTTTTTAAGAAAAGTACCTCCAGGGGCAGTTAATCTGAGTTAAATGTGTGAGAATTTCAGGGCCCGGGAGATAGCATGGAGGTAAGGCGTTTACCTTTCATGCAAAAGGTCATCGGTTCGAATCCTGGTGCCCCATATGGTCCCCCGGGCCTGCCAGGAGCAATTTCTGAGCATGGAGCCAGGAGTAACCCCTGAGCACTGCTGGGTGTGACCCAAAAACCAAAAAAAAATGTGTGAGAATTTCAAAGTTTGATTTTTCTAAATTATTAACTAACTTAAACCATTTTTCTATGTACATAATACAACTTTGTATTTTTTTAACTTGTTCTCAATTAGGCCCATCTATATTCCTTAAAATATATTTCTTGGGGGTGGGGGAAAATATATTTCTTGAGATATAAAATGCAAAGATCAAATCAAATAAAAACAAGACTGTTAACCCAAATTATGATACATTCACACCTGTATTAATTGGAACGCATTACAATAGCCATGATATGGGAATAGCACAAATGTTGAACTACAGATAAATGGATCAAGATGGTGTAGTACATATAGTCTTTATAATTAAATAATATGCAGAGTAACAAATGATGAAATAATACAATTTTCCACAATATGAATGAGAATTTAATACTGAGTGTAATCAGTCAGAAGGAGGGTAGATAAGAAATCATATTTCTCATGTGTGGGCTATTAAGATACTTAGTCAGGGAATAACAAATGGACCAATGGCAGGAGAACTATAGAGTTGGTTCACAGAACTAAACTTACCTGAGGGAAGGGCAAGGAGAAGTTAGAGAGATGATGTGAGAGAGATTGAACATTGGTGGAGAGATGTGGGCACTAGTGGTTGGTATGGTGTTGGAACAATCATTAACAGAATTGTAAAAATTGGGAAAATCATGTCCATGATAAAATAAGCTTGGGAAGTGCAGTTTATATCTCCTCCACTCTTAGATATTTATAGTTATTTTAGCATTTAAATGGCTCCAGAAGTTCTATGGCTTGGTTCTCAAAACATAAAATCTGTACAAATTAATTATCAAAACTACTAGTCTATAATGATATTTTCAAAATATATTTTCAAACAATATTTTACATAAAATTTACTGCTATTACAGGAAGTATACCTCTAGAGAAAATCATCAAAGAAAACAAAAGTAAGATACATGCAGTTAAACTAGAGATTCTAGATCCTGAAAAAAGGAACTAATATTTATTTTATATATTTTAAATATTTTTATTTTTTACATATTTTAAATATATTTAAAATATATATAAATATATATTTAAGACTATATTTTATATATTTTAAATATACTATATTTTAAGTGGAAGCAGTGTGAATGACCATCACTGAAAGAAGAGATTTAAGGATTGGGGTATATTCATAAAAATCTATAATAGGAGCCAGAAGAGATAGCACAGCGGTGTTTGCCTTGCAAGCAGCCGATCCAGGACCAAAGGTGATTGATTCGAATCCCGGTGCCCATATGGTCCCCCATGCCTGCCAGGAACTATTTCTGAGCAGACAGCCAGGAGTAACCCCTGAGCACTGCCAGGTGTGGCCCAAAAAACAAACAAAAAAAATCTATAATAGATCATGAAAATAAATGAGCTAGAGCCATATTAACATAATAGTACATTGGGCGATTAAAAACAAATTTCAGAAAAATACAAAATATGATAACCACTTATATAAAGTTAGAAAACTCTCAAATAATATTTAATTCTTAAATATCTAAATATATTATCCTCAAGGCATATCATAAAACTATTTTTTAAAAAGAATTACCTATATTAGTCCTTACCAAAGAGGGAGAGGAACATGAAGAAATTCAGCTATATGATGCTTTCGATTTTCTCTTTTCTTTTTTTGGCGGGGGGAGGGGGGGAAGGGGGCTTCGGGCCACACCCATTTGATGCTCAGGGGTTACTCCTGGCTAAGTGCTCAGAAATTGCACCTGACTTGGGAGAACCATATGGGACACCAGGGGATCAAATGGCGGTCCTTCCTTGGCTAGCACTTGCAAGGCAGACACCTTACCTCTAGCGCCACCTCGCTGGCCCCACTTTTGATTTTCTAACTTACATGCTTAACATACTTTTAGTTTTGTCATTATTATTCTACAAACTTATTGTATATTTAAGTATATTTAAAGTATTTAAGAAGGTTTGCTGAAAGTCTGTGTAAGACTGAACATTCCAAAGTGTCCAATATTGGTCAAAAGTAGTTTAAATTCATAACAGGATTATTTTTGCCTTTTCTTTTTAAAAAGTGCTAACTACATGTTAATCTTTAACCCAGCCATCTTCCATGTATTATTGTTAATTCTGTTGGTGTAACGATGGGGCTTGATTGTTGCATTTTTTGATCTGTGCTGCTAGCTGAGGAGGGTACTTGGTTATTTAGTCATTGTGTTTTCCAAAGATTGCAGTTCATGTAAATCTGTGTATGGGGTTAAATACACTTTCTGGTTGTAGGGCTCATCCAGGATCACTTCAGTGCTCACTCAGATGCTTGCCAGGGAATCACACTTCTTGTCTGACATGCCCTCGTGTTTGATTGTGGTGCTAACTGGGAGTTAAACCTTTTTGTAAAACTTCTACATACCCAGCTACAATGTGGCTCAGAATCACTTGCGGCATAGAGCTCTCAGGTAATAGAGCTTTTAGGCTCAATGAGGAGAGATAACAGGATCACACACACACACACACACACACACACACACACACACACACATGTGGTAGTCCCAGAAATTGATCTTGTGTTCATATACTACTAGGTTGTTTTCTAAACCGTTGAAACCATTAATTTGGTTTTAGAATGAGGCTTTTTTCTGTGTGCAATTTTCTACAGTATCCCTTGAGAAGTAAAGTTTGTTTTGTGCATGTTTATATGAATGGCATCATTACCATCATTACTAGCAGGACCGGCTGGGTATCAGTAAGAATAGAGAACATACAAACAGGAAGATTCCGTGAATAGATAAGCTGATCATCTGCTCTGTCCTTAGGTTCATCTGCGTATGGGACTTGCTGAAGGCAAACAAGTTGTCACATGATTTCAGCCTCAGCTAATGCCTCCGCAAATGATTTTGTGGTTTCGGCTCTGCTTAGGATTGCGTTATCTTGAATAGAGTGGCAAACATATTCACATCTCACACACGCATGGGTGTGATTATAATGTCACAGGTACCAAACAAGTCTTCGAAGATTAAAAAAAGGTGGGGGTGGAGTAGCAAATGTTTTGCTAATAGCGAACAGTTTCAGAAACAGGCATCACTTTTGGGGGTGTGGACCAAAACAACAACAATCATATGTCAAATTATCTCATCTGGTATTACTCTAGGGAACTTTTATGACTTCAAAGAAACCCCACCAAAAGTCAGCTTGGAATTTTTTTCTTTACGAAAAGGGTTCTTTCTCAGTGATAGGTATAGTCTTAATATAAAATATTGTTAAGTTTAGTGAATAAAGCTACTAATCTATGACATTACTAAAAGGAACTGAGGTTTAAAATTCATCTGATTATAATGATTACCCAAGGCTATTGTAAAGTGTGTTGCTTCAAGTCTCTTTCAATGTCAGCAGATTAAAAATCCCATGGGCCTGTTCTATTTTGTCTGTTAGTGGATTCCTAAATGTGGTGTCCCAGACCAGCACCCTCGATACCACCTTATATTAAATCAGCTACTCTGGAACCTTAGGCCTCAGCAAAATGTGCTACAGCAAACCCTCCTTGTGACCCTCAGCTGACTAAAAGTAAAGAAATGCCGTTTTGATCCTGGTTATTCATAGCATGCTAGGACGATCCTACCAGTTCCCAGGAGTCATTGGAAATGCGAAATTTTCTGTCTAATCCTAGACCCACTGAGACATCAGTGATTGATTTGATCACTAAAGTTGGAGAAAAACAAATCCTTGTGTTTGACATCACACTTTCTAGATTTGAAGCCAGCTACCTCTCATCAAAGTTGTGACTAATTTAAGCAAGGCGTGTTCTCTCATCCTCAGTAATAACAATGCCTGTAATCACCCCTTCAGGATAAAATGAAAAATGAAGATGAAACAAAATCATGGGCATACTATGTTGAGTTCTTTGCCAGACACATAGCAATGCTCAATTAGTGGTTGTGGTTATTGTCTGATCACTTTTTAAAAAATGAACATTAAGTAGAAATAAAAAAATTATCAGACTTAAACAACAAATCCAAAGCCAAAGACAAGAGACTGGACACCCAATCTACAACATGCTAGACACAGCAACCCGGGGGGCAAAGGAGGAGATATGGCATGTATGCTGGGAACAGGGGTGGAAGAGGACAACACTGGTGGTGGGAATGCCCCTGATTCAATGTCACTATGTACCTAAAAAATTACTGTGAAAGATTTGTAATCCACTTTGGTCAAAATAAAAGTTAAAAAAAATAAAGTACACTTATCTAATATTGAAAAGATGCCTGCTGACAGGTGAAATTTTAAAGAATTACGTTTAGATAATATGATGCTATAGATTGTTATTTTGCATATACATAAGCCTAAGATGTCGATGTATATTAGATTTGAAATTTGCAAAGTAAATGTTCTAGTATTCTCAACCTAAAACACAACTATTAGACAATGGCTGCAAAAAATCTTTGCAAATTATACTTATCAAGAACAAGCTTTTTACTAAATTAAGAGTCTTCCAGGCCTCGCTGAGCTAAATGGAGGTGAATAGTCATCTGGTACAACTAATTATTTGAGTGTTTCAAACTTACTTTTTTTTAAATGAAAAGATAAATTAAGTGAAATTCTAGGTATCCATCCCCACCACCACTTTTGCGACCTTCATTTTAGTATTCTCAGTGCTTTTATTTCAAATTTAAGTTCTTACAAGAAAAAAATTTATAATGGAAAAATCAATCATTAATATGTTTCCTCACATTCTAACATAGTTAAAATTTCTTTCATATGTTTTAAAGATTTCGACCTGTTATTTTGGGGACATCCAGTTCTTCTTTGGTTGTGAATTGCTTTATCTTCAGTTATATTCTTGTTTTATGCATAATGTGAAAGGAATAAAGTCAGTATGGTTTCATGTTGAAAGGAACCAGAAAGCCTAATAAATGACACATCTTGTCCCTTGCTGTAGCTGCAAGAGTGCTATAGCAAGGTATGTTCAGGAAGGAAATTTTTGAATTGACTGCAGCTGAAAAGCCAACAGAGGGAGCAAAAACCATTGTTTTGTTTTGTTTTGTGACATATAAAAAAGCATTTATATTAAACTTTCCTAGTGGCATTGTATAAGATTTAAAATTAGATCTGTATATCTAGATTTTGAATGGCAAATTATCAGGTAATCAATACTACAATAAGTCATATTTTTATTTAAAAATAGGCCAAAATAAGAGTAATAACTTGGAAATAAATATTTGTATTGTGGGAGGAGAAATGAGTAGGCCTGATGATGTCTCTTGACTTATTTCTTTGTACTTAATGAAGTTTTTATAAAGGCCCTCAAAATTCCTCTTTGTTGCCTCTTTGTCATTCTTGCTTCCTTTCTTGGTAAAATGTATTAAAGGCATACTTCACATATATGTGTGTGTGTGTGTGTGTGTGTGTGTGTGAGAGAGAGAGAGAGAGAGAGAGAGAGAGAGAGAGAGAGAGAGAGAGAAGTGTATAGATTGATTCTCTATCAATTTAGGTCTTAAACCTGAAATTTATCTTTTCTTATTAAAAGTATTGGTTTTTTTTTATTTTGTTTTTGTTTTTTTGTTTTGTTTTGTTTTGTTTTTTTGGTTTTTGGGCCACACCCGGTGATGCTCAGGGGTTACTCCTGGCTATCTGCTCAGAAATCACTCCTGGCAGGCACGGGGGACCATATGGGACACCGGGATTCGAACCAACCACCTTAGGTTCTGGATCGGCTACTTGCAAGGCAAACATCGCTGTGCTATCTCTCCGGGCCCCAAAGTATTGTTTTCTTTTCAGATATATAGATCCCTATTATTTTGTCTTGAGTTTTGTTTTGTTTGGGGTCTACACAGTGGCAGTGTTCAGGGCTTACGTCTGACTTTGCACTCAGGGATCACTCCTGGAAGGGGTTCTGAACCATATGGTGTATAGTAGATGAACATTAGTTTTACTGCAGGTAAGGCAAATTCCTGGCTATATAATCTTTGGTTGCTATAGAATCCTGCCCAAAGAAAAATCAAGAGACCACCCTCAATGTTTCTACCTATGGACTTTTTATTTTATTGGGCTTGTAGTCAAATGAGAACTCCAAAATGAACCTTATTTAAATTAGATATCTATAAATTTCTTAGTTTACTTTTTGATATTTCAAGGAAAGCATTTATATTTAAAGGTCATAAAACCATATGGGCCCTGAGCACCACCAGGAGTAATTCCTGGATGCAAAGTAAGACCTGCACATCACCAGGTTTGAACCTCCCCAAAAATAAAAACAAAAACTTCAGACAATTCTTTCTATAGCCCCCATAAGGATACCTACAATGATAACATCCTCCATATAAAATGTGTCTACTTTTCTAGATGAAGACTTAAAGGTCAAATAACTTTAAGACCAATAACTAGAAATGAACTTGTGTCAATTAATTATAAATGCAATTATGAGTAATTATTCCAAGTAGCTTAATAGTTTGTGAGGACTACAGGATTTTGTTACCCCACAAAAAGAGGGGTTAGCACCCTGATTTTATTGCTGTTACAACTTTGATAGTATCAAGATTACTGGCTTTTTAAATATTATTTAGGCCAAACTGCCAGCTGGTCTGGTTATACAAAAGGCCTTATATATAACCAGCTGTGCCTTATAAAGTTAGATGTTGCCTCTCTCCCACCACAACTTTATTTTATTATGGTTGCTTGTTATTCCACCATCTAAACATACCTGTCCACAATGAAGTTTTATTTGTTGGGATAACATTTAGATGAAGTAGTGTATATGTCTTAATCTAAAACATCAATTCTAGCAGCTTTCCTTTGTATCTGGTTTAGAGACACTTTCCTTTGTATCTGGTTTAGAGACAAGGTGATATTAAAAATGCATATTATAAAACCTCTTGAATGTTGCTTTTAGAATTTCATTGTGTGCAGCAAAATCATTTGAACTCCTTTGCTGATCTGTATTTAAAATCATGAGGCTAAAGAAATAGCACAAGGCTTAAGGTGTTTGCCGTGCATGAAGTCAACTCTAGTTTAATCAATCTTTTGCACCATATGGTCCCACGGAATTGTTGGATGCAACCTTGGAATCTTCTGGGACAATCTAGGACAATCTCAGTACCACATCATCCTATGGGATGATGCATCCTTGGGTTCCTTGCATTTGACTTTTGACCCAATTGAGCAAGAATCTCAGGCCTCCTGAACACCACTCGAGAGGCCCATGAAAAGATAACTTTAAATAGATTTGTAGTATACTATGCTGTATTATTTTCCCACCTTCAATACAATCTTGTGTTTGACCCTCATGATATCATTCTTAAAGTTACCCCCATACATATGGCTACCAGAATGTAGCAAAGGGAAATAGGTGATTTAAATTCTTTACCACTAAAAGCTTACAGTTCATTGATGTTCAAAAATACATTAAAGTATCTAGCACAGACTCAGAGACGAGGGGAAAAAAAAGAAGCCAATGTGTTGTTCACAAAAATCACAGACCAATTTTCAGCTACCCCACCCTCAAATTATTCAGGGAGAGTCTGGCTTAAAAGAAAACTGGTGAGGGTCTTCTCTTTATGGTCTTCAGACTGCCATGCAATTAATGAAAAGAAGTTTTACCAGAAGTTAATATCTATTCCCAATCACTGAAGCACTGTATAGAGGTGGCAGGGAAGCAAAAGAACTAGGAGAAAGTAAGCTTGGTGGGTGGAGCCTTATAAATATCCTCTGTGATCCTTTACTATCCTCTTTCCACAAGGCAGTATCGTGGCATCTGCTCCCAAACTGTTCCCATCCTGTTCAAAAACTGACCTGCATATATATTGGGCTTAATGACCAAATGTTTAAAAATTCATTGCACAAGAACAGCTGAAAGCAGTTGATTGGTTTGAACTTTATTGGATGCACCTTGCTTCCCAGACTGCAGTAAAGGGGAAGGTCAGCTGGTAAACATTTGGGCATTTAAAAATAAGAGGCCCCGATTTCCCAATTCTCCCTTCTTTTCTTTACCCATAGTATTAGACCCTACTAAGTTCCTTGTGTTGAGTTGGTGCTTTGATATCTGTCTTGTCAGTCCAGTATGCTGGGGGCAGGTCAGAACAGATCTGGAAAAGTGTTGCCTGCCTAACTCCTGTCAGATTTCTGCCTTGAGAAGTTATTTCCAGAAGCATTGCTTTCATTGACCACAGAGTCATTTCACTTGTAAGAAAACAAGTCATTGTGTTTTTTTCCCTGAAATACTGTTCATAAGTGATTGTCACTCCCAGAAAGATCAGACCTCTACAAGAAAAGGCTAAATTTTAGTACAATATTCTAGAGAGACTGATGCTGGATTCGGTTTAAGTTTTGACTTACTTGCGTACCATTAAGCATCAATATATTAGAAATTCTTTCATGTCATTCATAAAGTTTTATTTTCAAATCAGGATATACACTTGGAATATATTTCACCAAAGAAGATTATATGTTAGAGCAATGACTACTTAACGTGAGAAAACTGTCTAATTCAAACTCCAACTCAGTGAATTTTCTCATTAAATAAAGCCTATTCTAATTATCAAAAATCAATATAACTTTTACATTTATCTTTTTGTGAACAGCATTATTTCTCTCATGATATTTATTTTTTTCTCCTGCCTTTTTTCTTCCATCCAATGAAACATTTGTACCTTTCTACTTTAGCTAGTATTTGAGTAACATGGTTCTAGACATTACTGACATGAACAAATCACAAGGGGAAAAAAAAACATTGTATTATCAGTTAAAAAGAAATTGGACAAAGGAATTTCTGATGGAAAGAAGTAAAATATGGGGATGAATAGAAGAGATGATACACTTTTATTCCCCAATTTTCAAGCTGTTTACTTCGATCATATGGACATTGCAGCTGCTTTCAGCCCTGTTATCCTTTCTACATAAAATTAAATCATTTTGCTTTATTTGGGGGCCCTTAGGCATATGAGTATATGTGTGTTTTAAACTCATCTTGTCCTTAGCTGATTTATTCCACTCTTCCTTATAATTTTTCCTTTCTCAGTATGTAGCCCCTTGTCATTAGAATGATAATCATAATAATAGCAGGAATGTAATTTTCCATAATGCTAATAGTAGCTGTGTGCTCATACACACCCAGTTTATTCTTAGATTCATTTACACTCTGACTTCTTCATCTCATATTTAAATATAGCAAGTGTTTATCTTCATCAAGAAATGTTTGTTGAGCTCCTCCAGGGAGTCTGTGACTGTCCCTAGGTACCATGGGTTTACTTAGGGCAGACTCAAAGATGTGAAAAGACTCCAACCACCTACCCCTGTTGAGATCCAGGAGTACAAAGTTTAATTTGTTTCTTCATATATTAAAATTGTTAAAACCTTTATTTGTGCTTACATATAATTCCCTTAGAAGTGTTTTTAAAAACAGACAGACCAAAGTCTGTTAACTTGAGTTATTGAGTGGTGTCCTGTTTTTAATATGGGACTCAGCTTCAAAACTGTAACTGAAAGGGATTCTCTTCTTATAACTATTAGATGGAGAGAATATGATTGTATAAGTATTATATGTGTATGTGTATGTTTCTGAAGCTCTTTAACAACTTCTGACTCTTGAAGGTACCTTTATGATGAAGCAGACTTTAGGGGCACTGGATAATTAAGTAGATTTCTCAAGATTAATTGTAAATAATAGTAGTCATAATAATACCTTATTATTTTTAATCATGCTTAAGATTTAAAAATCACTTCTTATTATTATTTTTGAGAGATATCATTGTATGCTCAAAATATAAGTGTAATATCTGTAAGGAAGATAAAGAATTCCAAAATAAAACATAGGCAAAGTCGAAACCATCGTTCAATATCAATAGAAAGCAAGAAAATAAAAGCAAAGAGTACTTACTTAGTTCACTTTTTTGAATTTACAAAGTGAAGTTTTTATACCAAAATTGTTATCCCTGTTTCGCAGATGAGGCTAATGTGAGCAGTAGAAAATTTTCAAGACCACATTGCTTAAATGGGAATGATTCAGAACCCAAATTCGATATTTTAATTCCAAATCTAATACCTTCCCCCCTTTTGAACTATGATAGCTTGTTCCTTGAGATTAATATTAGATGCATAATAGACTATTTAAGTTACACACCTAATCTAAAGTCTAAGAGAGAAAATTTTCACTTAGTATAGAATTTTTTAACTAATCAGATAAATTATTAAGGCAAAATTTAGGATTTAGCAAAATTTAGCCTGAATTATCGAGGAATAGTTTAGATTACTTTAATATTTCTTTCCATAAAAGGTCTTCAATTTAATAGGATACAAAGTGAAAAGGTGGACTTTTGCAGTAAACCAGATGATAAAGGAAATTCTGAGTTAATTGTTTTCTTTTCTCAATCTCAATAGTATTATTAAAATGCACGTTTTAGGAGCACCTACTTCACTGAAGTTTCACAAGTGTTAAATTAACTTCTTTTTATTGAAGGGCTTTGTTTTTTTGGGGGGTGCACACCATTGACCTTACTCCTGGCTCTGTGCTCTGGGACCACTCCTATTGGTGCATGTGGGACTATGTGTGGTGCTGAAAATCAAACCTGGGTCAGACCCATGCAAGGCAAGCATCCTCCCTACTATACTGTTGCCCCAGCTTAATATATTCTTAACAAATTGTTCATCACAGTATCCATTGCAGAACACAAAGCTCAAAACATTGGTGTGAAGTTTGCTATCAAAAAAGAAAATACTGTAGAAAATAAAGTCATATGAGAAGTTAAAATGATATGCCTTATGCATTATAATTTGGGTACATCTATTAGACCACCAGAGAATAAGATCAAAAGAAGAAAGTAAATAGCTTGTTCTACATATGTCTAGGTATAAAGAAATTGAAATAACTTAAGTAATGAATTCAAACTATTTAAAAATAAGTCTTGGGATGTATAGTTCAGCAGTACAATGCTGCCTTGCTTAGACAAGGCCTGGAATTCTATTCTTAGAACTAGACACACACATACACACACACACACACACACATACACACACACACATACACACATATTTATCAAGCTTCTTAGAAATAAAAAGACTGCGGTTTCAAAAGATCAATGTACAATTCATAAAAACATTTCTGAGTGGCCAGCAAACATAAAAAGATATTCCTATTATACTTTTCAGAAATGTAAGCTGAAGAAATAATGAGATGCTGCATTAACAGGTTGTCAACAAAAATTATTTGAAATGATAATATCAATCACTTGTGGAAATGCATAGATAAAAGCAGTCATGTATTTTGAGTGGAAATACAATTTCTTAACAATCATGAAAAATAATTGAATATCTAGTTCCATTCAGCAAATTTATTTCTTAGAAATCTAGCTCATGGATATAAAAAAAAAAAACACCAGCACGTATGTCGGGAAAAAGACAAATATTGCAGTGCCGTTTGTAGCAGCAGGATTTATAACCAAAATCAGTGAGTGACTAATAATTTCAACATATATTAAAAATATAACGTGTCCATTTAAAATAACAGATTGGGCTCAGACAGATAGTAAATTCAGATATTACACTTGCCTTCATACTGCCAACCCATTGAATTCTAGTACTACATATGGTCTTCAAAAGTGAGCCTTGAGCAAAAATCCAGAAGTAAGCTCTGAGCACTCTCTAGTGTGGTCCAATCCCAGAACAATAATAAAAGAACTTATTAATTTTATTCAAGTTGACTTTGGAGAGTTTTCAATTTTGTTATAGAGTAAAGGAGTAAGATGTGTTATAGAACACACTTTACTAAAGCATCCAAGATATGTATGGTGTGTGTTTGATACTCATGGGATATATAAAACAAACACAAAATAATTAAGTACACTGAAAATAAAAAATATATTTGAACAGTATATATGATATGAGTTTATTTGAAACTTTGGCATGTGTAAATATACTGTGAGCATTTTCATATAAGTATGAAAAAGTTGAGGGAAAAACAATTCTATTTGAATCTATTCACTTATCTGGAATTAATAGAGTATATAAAAAGCAAATTGCAGTGTAATTTGTATGTTGCAATGCTAGTGTACTATTTAAAAACCAATAAATAGATAAATTTGCATGTGTTTATGTGTGTATAATATTCAATAATGAGCCAGTAACCTGTGACCAATATGTTACATTCAGATGATTGTCTATTTTCATAAATATAACACTTAGGAAACAGCCTTGCTTTTGTTTATATGTGTTATCTGTAGCTGATGCTTTCTCACTATAAAGGCAGAGTTGTAATTGTGACAGAGGCAATATTACCAGTAAATAGTAAGATAATTTCTCTCTAGACTTCTATTAAAATTATCCCTAATACACAGTATCATATATATTCACATAAGCAAAAATCAAATTGTGAATGCATGCTATATTCTGACTATTGCATTGGACATAGGAGCAAATAATTATGACAGAACAATAATTAGCTTTTGTTACATTTCATACCACACATATGGATTTTTTCTTTCGGTTAATTGATTGATTGGTCTTTGGGCCACATAGCCCCTGGCAGGTTGGGGAACATTATGGAATGCCCGGAATCGAACCAGGTCCCTCCCAGGTCAGCCACATGCAAGGTAAATGTCCTACCACTGTGCTATCTCTTCAGCCCATTTTTCTTTTAGTTGAAAAGCAGCAGAAAGTACTAGTATTTAACAATTTAAGAAAAATAAAAGAACTTATAACTTTAGAAAACTTAGAGTTTGGGATGTTGAAGGTTAAACTTATTTGTTTAAAAAAATGTTTGAGCCCCTCCTATGTCTAAACTGAAGGCATGAACATATCATCAGAAAAGTAGAAACTTATCAGCCTGGTCAATCAGCATTGGGGTTATAAAAAAACTGGGGGCCGGAGCAATAGCACAGTGGTAGGGTATTTGCCTTGCATGCGGCCGACCCAGGACAGACCTGGGTTTAATCTCCAGCATCCTATATGGTCTTCTGAACCTATCGGAATGATTTCTGAGTGCAGACTCTAGAGTAACTCCTGAATGCTGCTGAGTGTGGCCCAAAGACCCAAACAAAACAAAACAAAAACTAGCATGCGGATAAATAAAATGTTCGAGTAACAGTTAAATCATTGAGTTGTTGGGAGAATGCTTCCTATAGGAAGTATGTTTTAGTAGTGCCTAGAAAGATAAGTTGTTTAGTATAGAAGAGCAGTATTAAAGTAGAATGGAACAGAAGAAAAATGGTTCACAGGAAGAAATGAATGAAAACAAAGGGTCATTGACAGAGAGAGAATAATATTGATATGGTACCATAATTAAGTTTATTGAAAAATACAAAGTACAGAGTGGTAATCACAATTGGCTCACATTTATAAATTGTCCTCAAGTTTTGGAAAGTGACATTAGTTGCTTTGAAATTTGTGGCATCAATAATGAGCAATCATTTCACAATCATGAAGAGAAAACTGCGGAGCATATTGATTAACTTGTCCAAAGTCATGAAATCATTATGTCACAAAGCTGGAAACTAAATACAGATAGTTTAATACTGATCTGCACTCGCTACTCATATTCTTCCTCCATTTTATGAACATACATTTATGTTGCTCTCACCACATTTCAGGCTGTGTCCAAGGTGATAAGCATATAGACCTTTCTTATAAAAAGACTTCTATAATCTAATATCTGGTTATCAGGCAGATCGACAAAAAGTAACCAATGAGTATATAGAGTGAATATTATGACTCATCATTCAGACTCAAAGAGTTTGGAGATGCTATGGCAAACTAAAGAGTAGAAATTCCATGAAATTTACTGCCATAATGGCCTATGTGGCACAGAATTCAAAATACACAAAGAAGCTCCCATTTAGAAAGATTGCCTAAGAAAAGTTTGGTTGGCAAGTCTGTATTTCCATGTGAATGCTTATCAGATCCTACCCCTCCCCACAGTGCCCCTGTTCTGCACTCATCCAATTCATTAAGTCAGTTCCCTAGGACTCTAGGTCACTGCATAGCAATGCAGACTCCAGGATTTATTATTGCTGTCTCCCAGCAAATACATGAAATTCACTTTAGTTCAAACCACCCAAGCATGACAACTCTAATAATGATGTTTTAATAGTGTCTACTGTGTTAAAGTTTTTTGAAATCTGATATCTGACATGAGCTAATATAAGCAATATCACAGGACCCTTTTTTTTTTAATAAAACTGTTTCTTAAATGAGGGACTCAGTTGTACTGTACTGATAAAGCCTAATGATTTCAAAAAGACGTTATTCTCCAATATTTATAATTTCATTGTTAACCAAGATTGTACTGTGGTATCTTAGAATATAAGCAATAATGTTCCTCAGTACAAGTACATTGAATTCACCTCAGAAAATTTAGGTAACTAATTATCCGAAGCTACTGAGGCGGTGACTGTTTGCTTCCTGTATGATTACACTATAATGTAAGGTTTTCTATAATGAAACAAAAATAATCCAAATTCTTTACTTAGTATGCAGACTGACTACTTTAAAAATGCTGTTAGGTTCCTTGCAAATTTTTGTGTGCATATTCAGGTTTAGTTTTAAAAGGCTGACATTGTTTGGGGGTTAACAGATGTCTGCTTACATAGTTTTTAAATGAAACTGAGCCCTAAAGAGGCTCAATAAACAAATGACAATGTTTGGAAAAGAAAGAAGCTTGTTTCCTTTGATAGGGTGCATAGAATTTAACCAACCTGTGTTTATAATTACTGTCTGGTTTAGTTAGTGCGAAAGAATCTACTTGTTACTCATTTATAAATAAACAAAATAGATCTACTTTCTTATTCTACAGCCGGTCTGTTGGAGTTTATTTTTCTTTTTTCTTTCTCTTTTTCATTGACTACAGACCACTTACTTTACATCTAAATTATTTTGCTACATTTTAAACATTCTTCTAGTTTGGGTATTTTTTCCTTCTTAATTCTTGACCTGACTTACTAAATGACACCTACCATAATTCATGGATTTTTTAAAACTCTCATTTAAACTGTAAATTGTTAAATTTGAGTGAGTTGTCCACATGTGGAAATTTGGTTGACTACCAAGGTGTGTATTTTTTGGCAAGCTTATATAAAGAACAAGTTGCTACTAGCCAGTTAAATGTAAAATAACAACAAATGAACACTGTCAGTTTATGACCACGAGGGAAGGTTGTGTAGCATATGAGTAAATTATATGTATCTTCTAAATACATATTATATCAATCCCATAAGTACACAATAACACATCATATAATTTTGTAAAAAAAAAAACCCTACAAATCTAGGAACTGTTTTTGAAAATTTCCCTAAGAAATATTATCAGTAAATTTACTCAGTCCCTAAATATTGTTACTTATTTGCAGTAGATTTATTCAGTTAAACTTTGAGTTAGCATTGCATGTCATTTCTTTTATTTGTTCCTCAATTTAAGAATTAATTGTGCCAACCTAAGGATGGATCCTACTAAACAAGATATTACATTTTCATTTCTATGTAGTAGCATAAAATAAAGTCTAGTTAACTAAATGTTTTCTCAAAATTATTTTATTCCTTGAAACCATTCTTCACTGTAAAGGCAGATTTTTACTAGGGCGTGGGTTTACCTTTTATGAAGATTGCATTAATCCATCATGAAAATTTTAAAACTCAATAAATTCATTTTACCATAAAAGATGTATAAAGCCATAAGCATTTTCCAGATGTGGATGAGGATATAAGTAAAGAAAACTCGTCTGTTCTGAGAGAGGAAAAACTGTTGACATTTCTTTGAAGTGTAATCTCTTTTGTTTATTTGGTTTTTAATAGCTTCCAGCAGTTAGCCACATATTTTTTAAGTGATGTTACTCACATACTTTTTTTTAAGTTGTGAGTGGCATTAACTTACTGCCATAAATTTTGAGACTTAACATGCAAAGGGAGGAGACTTTCATTGAAACTACCCATTATAATGGCAATTTGAGTAATTGCCAAAAAGTGCAAGACACAATTTGCTTTAGCAATTGTCCTAAAGTGTTAACTGGATGGCAAGATGAAGGAGTCATCTTTAATTTTATCTTGCTTTAATTTTAATATTTATAAGAAGGAAATTTCAATGCTGCATATTTAAATAGTAAAACGTTTTATTTCTCTGAATGGTCAATCATTTGGCCATTCGATTTGAACTGGAGAAGAATGAGGATTTTCTCACTTTTTTATTGTGCATGTTGTCCACCTTCTATAGGAGAACATATGCATGTATGCACACAGGCATGTCCAAATGTAGTATAAATAAAAAGAAATTCTTAGATTGATTAGAAAAAATCATTAAAATTGACTAAGTGTTTGAAAAGTCTATGACACTGAAAAATGAAAACTATTTGGGAAGTAAGTGAAAATTTTAAAAAATATATGTACACACTTGACATTTCATAATGATTTATATTACAGGCTGCTCAAGAATTAATTTGATTTTGGATGTAATGCTTGCTGTAACCAAGTGCATAAAGCATTCAAGGTTTAGAATTTTTTATATATGTAAGTTAAATTTTATGACCATTTCTCATTCTATTCAATCAATGTTTTTTAACAATAACTTAGAATAATGTGATTCTCCAAAACTTAGTGTGGGCCTATGAATATAACTAAATACATATGTATTCTGATCTTATCTAATGTATAAATACATATTCTATATTTAAATGTTGGATTCTTATTGTCTAGAATTTATTTTTACAGACCCAAATCAAAAATAAGATGTCCTGAGATTTTAATAACATGCTACTAAAGTGATAGTACTTTTATTGGTAAAAATAAATAAAAATGTGTCCTATAATGTTCTAGAAAATCCTAAGCAAGATCTGCCAGTTTCATATTTTTAACACAGTTCTAAACAATGTGCTGAAAACACTCCTAATAAAATTATTTTAAGGGATGCTCCTTGACCAGCGACTCAAGCTACATATTAAGATTTGCGCTGTTTTTCATGTGTTTTCCATCAAGGAAGTCTGTGGTTACCTTCCTGATTCTGCTGGACTGGAAAAACATAGCTAATATGGTGTGATCTGGAGAAAGCTTTGATGCAGGAGCTCTGCAAATAAACCTCCAGATGCCATATGGTTTACATTCATCTCTCAATTTATTTCCTATAAATGTCTATTGAATATTCCATTGAACCAACACATGTGAAACTAGAGCTGAAAAAGAGAACAGTATATAGAATACTTTGTGGCAGCAAGTGATTATCATATTTCTTTCCTTATATTGCTACCAGCCTTAAGTGCATGGTAAATTAGTCAAATGCCAAAGTTTTCAGACTTAGAGTAAAAATTAAAATACATATACATACATCTACATCTATCAAGAGTTATCAAAACAAATATTCTATTTTAATGTTTTGAGCAATGTATCGCATGCTCCAGTGTGGGAATTATTTGTGGCAGTTCTGAATCTTGTGTAAATTGCTTCCACTTAATGAATAAAGTCCTCTATGCTTAGGTCCTCTAGCTCTATCCTAGAAATAAATGCCATTAAAATTCTGTAAGGAAATGATAATAAATGTTAAAAAAGATTCACAAAGCTGTTTCACAAGGGATACATTATATTTTATGTTATTTCTGTATATTATATTTTCTGTTGTGGCATCCAGACACCAACTTTTCTGTGTTTGTACCAAATACATGACCCAGGATAATTCTTCTAAAAAGTGTTTCTTGCTAATACCTCACTTTCCTAAAATAAATTTATTTCTCTTCCCTCCATCAGGAGCTAGAATTTCCAAAGACTGATGTCTTAGTGGTTATTGGACTCTATCAGACAATATTAGGAAATCTTTTCTCCCATGTCCTCAAATCTGCCTATATGTTCTGTTTAAAAAAATCCATTTTCCCTAACCTAAAGCCCAGTGAAAACTGTTATTTTCAGTGTCCTGTTATTATTTGGTCTTTAAAATGTGTATACAGACAAAGTAAATTGATGCAAGAATGAAAGACGTTGGGGAAAGGGAAGTAAATTTTAAGACATAGTATTCTGTTGCTTGTCAGTATTCTGTTGGGTATGTTTAGTGTTTTCATAAGAAGAGCTTTTGTTTTGTTTTGTTGTTTTGTATTTTTTTTTTTGTTTTAAAAAAGAAAAGACTAATCAGAAAAGCACAATAAATCAAATTTTACTACTAAGGTCTGGTTTCACTGCCATGGAAAGAGCCAGTCAATGGAGAGACAAGGAGATGGGTTAAGATAGAACTTTATTAGCAGCAGGCTGACAGGTTGAAAGATGGCAGACTCAAAGTAACTTCAAATTAGTCCTCTTTATCTTCAAGGTCACACAGAGAAAAAAAAATAAAAAAGGAAACCAGTTTTCAGGAAGGCAGTAGTTAGTGACTAGTTAGTGACTGGTGAGTACAGAGAAGTTAATAACTCCCTTGGATTTGGGTCCCCTGAGGCCCACTCCATTGTATCACAATCTAAATCTAAACAAATGTTGATGCATATGGGTTCAATTTGTCCTTATCTTACTTTTAATTTGGGAATGGTAGTCAGGAAGACAAGATAAAGGCAAACTATGCAGTACAAGTTTTATTGTTGGTTTTTTTTTGGTTGTTTTGGTGTAGGGGAGGGTTTGATTTTTTTTTTTTTTTTTATTGGTGGGGTTTGTCTTTTTATTTGTTTTGAGAGTATGTCACAGCTACCTGTGTTCAGGATTTA
>PVKC010013255.1:0-22743 GCA_004027635.1 Crocidura indochinensis
CAACCCAATATATGGTCCATCAAGCACTGCCATATTTAAGCACTCCCAGGTGTGAAGATAATAATAATAATAATCATAATCATAATAAATAAAAATACCGACTTCATTAGTGTCCTTGGTGTTTCAACACCATTGGCAAAGGTTCAACAAAAGTAAAAATGTACAAATTGGAAAATACTGTTCTTCATCAAAAAAGTTTGATCCACATAGTATAGCAAGTAAGGTGCTTGCCTTGCACACATCCAGCTGGGTTCAATCCTCAACATAATATATAGTCACAGGAATTACTCCTGAGCATATCTTGGTGTGACTCCCAAAAAATATGTATATATATTAAGATATATAAAAATTAGTTTCTGTACTGTGGAAAACTCACTAAAACAAAAAGAGATCCTATAGAAATATTCTCATATCATACATATGACAAAGGGTATGAGATATATCATGTGAGAAACTTGCAAACTCCAAAAATAAAAAATCACACACCCTTACAAAGAGGAAAAGTGATGAACAGACACTTCTTCAAAACAGACCTACAAATCAATGGGTATATAAAAAGTGCTTGGAAGCATTGATAATCTGTGAACTGCAAATCAAAATGGCATTGAAATATCTCATCAATGAGATGTCATATTTTAAAGTGTTGGCAGGAATGTGGTGAGAAAGAAATCCATGACTACAGTTGCAGGGATTTTAAACTGTCACCATCTCTATGGGAAATAGAATGAAGACATCTCAAACATTAAAACTGGAATTTCTGTATGATTGAGGTTTCTCAAAAAATTAAAAATACGATATCTAGTGGCCAGAGAGATAACACAGCTGTAGGGCATTTGACTTGCATGCAGTTGACCCAGGAGGGACTCAGTTCGATTCAGCATCCTATATGGTCACCCAGCCTGCCAGGGGCGATTTCTGAGTACAGAAACCAGGAGTGACCCCTGAGTGCTGCTGGGCGTGACCCAAAAACCAACCAAACAATCAATAAATAAATAACGTTTAAAATATATATAATCTTTATATGTTCTAACAACTAGACTTGTAGGTATTTGTCCTAAGAAAAATTACACTACTTTGAGAAATACATGCATACCTATACACACCTATGTTCACTGTAGTGCAATTTACAATAGTCAAGATCTGAAAATAATCCTAGTGCCCAAAACAATCAAAGATTAAATAAAGAAACTGTGGGGATATATACAAAATGAAATACTTAGTACTCAACTATAAGAAAAAGATGAAATCTTGTGTTTTTCAACTCCATGGATGGAAAAAAGGGTAATATATGTCAAGGGGATAAAACAAATTCTCGATGATATCACTCATATATAACATTGAAAGAAACAAAGCAAATAAATGGACAGTGTCCAGTGGAACTAGCCCCTTGTATTCTGTCATAACTGTGATTTTCAAAGTGAGGGTAGCAATGGAAGGGAAGAAACCTATGAACATCAATGGCTGTCTATTGCTGGGAAATTGGCCTTCTGTTGGTGGATGTAGTATGGTAGCTTTGTGCTCTTAGATCATATAAGCACCTACTCTCTAGTAAACCAGTATTATCTAACATATTTTTATCTTTTTCTAAATGTAAAGAGACTGTTGAGATAATGCATTAAAGAGAGTCCAGGAGTTCAAGGTCTTTTACTCTTAGAAGGTTTAACAGCCTCACTTGAAGAAGAAATTTTTTACATCCTGAGAATGAAGCTATTAGTAGAAAGCTTTTGCTAGAAAATGAAAAGGTTTTAATTCATCTTTTCAATAAATCCATGCTTTTTAATGGAGAGGACTGGATTTCAATAGAATGCCACCAGTATACCCATTCTCCAAAAGATTTGTTAAGATACTCTTAGTTTCCTCTCTGAACTTTGCTGACATGAGTTAAATAAAACATTTATTTCTGAAATAGCTCTAAACAGATAGGGAATGTCACCCCTCTGCTCACCAAAAATACTTAAAGCTATTGTTATCTATACCAACAACTTATAGTGTTAAAAGTGGTCAGGGTTTTAGGAATTATCTTTTAAGCCTTTTCACTTATAAGAAGAAAAATTAAAGCTCCGAACAGTTGTCACTCATTCTAGCTATAATTCTTAGCATTTGAAAGCTAATTTCTCCTATGTAATGCCAAACAGAATTAAGTAATTATACCTGGCTAAAAATATAATTAATAATCAAAGAAAACATACATTTTGCAAGTCAACTTAAATATCTTGGTTTCATCTCTACAAAGTGATCCAATTATATAAAGCTAGGGTTAAAGCACCCTATTGACAAGTCTTTAGCTTTATGATTCAGCTTAATGTTTATTAAGTGATTTCTAGCATAATTTTCCACTTGCATTCCCACCATTAGGCAAAATCTACTGCACCTGCTATCCCATTTATTATTGGCACTTCGGTTACACTGGAGCCATTTTCCCCTACATTTATTACTCGGTCCTTTTTTTTTAAAGTGCAATCAATAAAAACATTAAACTACCAAGCCCAAAAGTTCAATGTTATCTTAATATCATATTATTTTTAAAT
This sequence comes from Crocidura indochinensis, assembly GCA_004027635.1. Classification (NCBI taxonomy): domain Eukaryota; kingdom Metazoa; phylum Chordata; class Mammalia; order Eulipotyphla; family Soricidae; genus Crocidura; species Crocidura indochinensis. Next base: position 2,529 of record PVKC010013255.1, read on the forward strand.
AGCTTTCCCTGAGAAAATATTAAGTTAAGATTATTTTAGTTTTTGATGTGCTTCAAACCATGAAAATTTATTCAAGCAACTCTTGTCCAACTGCTGCCTAACATAGAGTTCCTTGACCAATAAGTAAACTTTGGTGCTTGAATAATCACAGGATCAAAAACGCCTTTAAATCTGTCTCATTCTCCATAACCTGTGCATCTTGAAGAGTTGATTATTTTTAATAATTTCTTTATTTTTTTCTTTATTTTTTCCTTTTTATTAATAATTTATTTAAGCCTAGTGGTTACAAAAAATGTTATAGTTGAGTTTTAGTCATTCAATGTACACCACTCCATCAGTGCAACTTTTTCACGCCACCAGTGTTCCCCATTTTCCTCCTCCCCCAGCCCCTGCCTGTCTTTGAGATAGGCATTCTATTTCTCTCTCTCACTATCTTTGTTAGTATGATTATTTCTCTAACTGTGTTCATCATTCTTTGTGGTAAGCATCATATCATGGGCTGGTCCTTCTGGCCTTCATCTGAATATTTGATTTTAAATCTAAGGCAGAGTTCCTGAGACCATAAGTATCTCTACCTGCTTGCATTGTTCTATAATTGTGGAGTTTTATAAATGCTTAATTAAATAAGCAAAACCACCATGAGTTTTGGTGGCAGGATGTGGGTGCACTTGTTATTCTTAGGGCTTACTCCTGACTCTGCACTCAAGGATCAATCCTGGTGAGCTCAGGAGAATTTATGGGGTTTCAGAAATTAAACCCAAGTCAGTCATGTGCAAGTCTTATGCACTGTACTTTCGCTCCAGCTCTGTAGATTTTGATGTCCTACAAAAAAGCTTAGATCAAATCTCAAATCTGCTGATTTTGTTCCATGAATCTTCTCTAATAATTTTGTATAAAATTATACAAAAAACTTCTCAAAAAATTTTCTGGGGCCAGAGTGATAGCAGGCAGGAAGAGCATTTGCCTTGCATACAGCCAACATAGGTTTGATTTCCAACATCCCATATGGTCCCCCAAGCCTGCCAGGAGTGATTACTGAGCACTGCTGGGCATGACCCCCTCACCCCCAAAGCACAAAGAAATTTTGTATAGTCAGAATTTAGCATATTTCCTGTGTGATAAATTTTTTTAAATCTTCTTAGTGACTGACAAAAGAGCCTCCATACCATATTGGAACAGAAGGAGAAAACAAAATACTACTTCCTGTGTTTCAAAAACAAATAGGTGTTTTCGTGCCTGGGTAACACTTAATAGCACAGCATTAGTTCTGCATTACTGACATGCTTGTGCTAGTGTAGCATAATTTCCTGACAACCAATTTATTTACATAGAGTATTCATTGGGTATCAAGTTGCTATTTATCTCTTACCCTCCACCATCCTCTTCTATAAAATAGAGATATCTGCTCATTAGGTCTGTGGCAAAAATTAAACAATATTATGCACCTAGAGTAACCAATGGATTAGTCCCCTTCATTGATAAACACTACAGTTTTATATTTATTCACTATTATAAGTATCTTCTTTCCAACTTTGAAACATTCATTTTATTCTTCTTACTAAGTTATTTTATTAAAGGACTAAGTATATGACTTTATAATAGTATGAGGCAAGATCTTTGCTATTACTGTTCTCCTGGACAGAACTGCTACCTCAGAAATTTTTCACAGGACTAGAATCCAGCAATGATGCTGACCCCAGAAGCATTTACCTATGTCATAACACAACAAAGGCAATAATGACACTTTTTTATTCATTTGTCACTCATTGTGATGTCATTCCACATTCACCTCATCTCAGAATCTATTTAGCTAATAAATTTGGCAAAGAACTCATGGAATATCTTTATAGTCTTCAATGATCTGCTCATTTTGCTTGGTTTCTGTCTCCAAGGAAAGTCAAATGTTTTCTTATTCTTAGAAAAGACTAGTTTCACAGAAGATGGACTAAAACGACACTGAAGAAGCATAACTGCTAGAACCACAAAGAAAGACTTCATCATAAACTCCATTCCTTGAGCTGCACAGTCACCAAGATCTCTAGATACAAAGGTCTGATGTTACCATCCAAGATGAAGCAGAAGTCTTCCATACACCACAAAAGCACGAAGGGGAGAGTAAATGATCATGCAAGGAGTCTATAGTTAATCCCATGACAGTATACTTCAGGGGTGGAGAAACTCTGTATCTCCTAGGTCAAGGGAATTCCCTCTACAATATCCCCAATAGTTACTGTGCCTATGCAGGGAGGGGAAGAAAAGGGGGGAAAAAAGCACAAAACAATCATTTTTCCACTTATTTATTTATCGATTGACCAATTTTTTGACATCTTATTTTTGGTGTAGAGATTGAAGATGATGTCTCCAATATTATTTTATTCTATTATTATATTTTATTTTATCTTATCTTTCTCTTTCTTTTTGCACTCCAGCATGATTTGATTTCAGAACCAAGACTATTGAGTGGTGCTTGTCTTTATTGTTGTAGTGCTCACTGAATATTTAATTTGATATTTCTTTCTGTATTGTGGTGTTTCAATTACCTTTTTCACATCCTCTCTCAAACTGAGGTTGAAAGCCTCTAGAAAGACTCCGCCCATTTTCAGCATATTTGACTTCTTTTTTTCTTTTCTTATTTTGTACCCTAATCTATTGCTTTTCTTTCCTTCAAACAAAGCCACATAACTCAATTTATCTAGCCCCACCTCTTAAATAGAGGGGGAAACAAGGGAGGGTAACAGGACCAAACAGATATATGATCACTAATAGTAAGCTAGACAAAGAGGAGACCACCTACTCTAGCAGCCGGGGCGGGGGGATGATGGTGGGAGATATGGGTTGCAGAAAGTACTGGGATGGGGGGAGGATATATTTGGTGGTGGGTATTCCCCTAATTCAATGTTAATATGTACCTAAGATACTACTGTGAAAGATATGTAAGCCATTATGATTTAAAAAATTGTGTTTTAATCAGAAATGTTCTTTGACTTACATGTATTATTATATTATATTAATTATATGTTATGTTATGTTATGTCACTATATTTGTTATGCTAGTTCACCTCAATATATGAATCAATTTTGTCTCTTGAATATATTCTTACAATAAAAAAATAAAGTGGGGCCCGGGAGATAGCATGGAGGTAAGGCATTTGCCTTTCATGCAAAAGGTCATCGGTTCGAATCCTGGTGCCCCATATGGTCCCCTGTGCCTGCCAGGAGCAATTTCTGAGCATGGAGCCAGGAGTAACCCCTGAGCACTGTTGGGTGTGACTCAAAAACCAAAAATAATAATAATAATAATAATAATAATAATAATAATAAAGTGAAAAATAAAGAAAGAAAAGACTAGTTTCTCTAAAGATTAGAACTATGTAAATGGTACTTATGTATGCCATGCTTAGGGTACAACATTTGTGCTCATTTTATACTATGAAATAAATAGAAATAATTTCCCAGAGTCTTTGTTTTTGACTCAAGATATGGTCTTAAAATTGACTAGGTGTCAGCTGTGCCAATATTTTAGATTAATTTAATGTTCCAAGTTCAAATTTATATAGTTCTACATGCTATGTTTTACTTATTTCTATATTGGATCATTTAATCCTCACAAAAGTTGGTGCTCTCATTTCCATCCTGCTAACTAAACACCTGAAGCAAAAAAAAATAGGTTATGCAACTTGCCCAAGGTCACATTGCGCTGGTCCTCTTCACTATGGTACTACCCACGAAAGATCAGAGAATAAAACCAAGACAATGATTCATCTAAGTTGTGCTTACACAATTATGGAAAGCCAGTTCACGAATAATGCAATGCCATTATCTCCTCCTCACAGCAGACAGGGAAAATTTACTGAGCACATCAATTCTGCCAGGTGCTAGTTATTTACTATTATTTTTGGTTAATTTCACATTAAAACCTGGCGCTGATCATTGAGTTCACTGAGTCCTATACAGGGCCGCACAATAGAACATCTGCTTCAGTGCTTTCTTCCATGGGTTTTCTTCAACCTCGGTGTCACAAAATTCCCTTTTTATACTAAAACTCACTATAAAATTATCATTTCCCCACATCTGTCTCCCAATAATCTGCCCAGAAATCCTGAGGCTAACTATATGAGCTCCCAGGTCAGTTACATCTAGCTAATTCACTGATTGGGAAAAAAATCAATGATTGGATGCAAGATTAATGTGATATTGTTGGGATAACTTTTAAATTGTATGTAATACACAGTGATTCATTATAGACCATATATAATGGGAAAATTAGACTGAAGCCCAGAAAAAAATCACATTTCCTAAACAATGATTACTCCTTTTATATGAATAGAAAATTAGGTTCACAGAGATCAGTCTGTCTCACTCCTAGAAAGTAAATTAAACATATTGCCACCTTCTCTATCCTTTGAAAACTTTTCCTTTTATGAATTCCTTTATGGGCTCTGAGTAGCTGACAATTAGATTGCTCTCTCTTTCTCTCTCTCTCTCTCTGACATAGTCACAGATATCCCTGTGAATCATCTATTTATTAATTTAGTCAATAATTACCGAGAAAATGCCAGGTTCTTTGCTTGTGCTGATAATACCTATCATTAAAGGTTTACAATCCATAGGAGATAAAGATTTTTTTAAGAATTTTTTATTTAAACTCCATAATTACAAAGTTGCTCATAATTGAGTTTCAGTCTTAAAATGTTTGACATCTATAAACATTTCATACCCACGAGTGTCTCTGGTTTCCATCCATTCCATCCCTCTGCCTGTCTCTGGGGAAAGTATAAAGTATTTTGCTTCTCTCCCTCTCTTTCTGGCCCTCCCATCTCTCTCAATTTTTTCTTTTTAGACACTGTGATTTGCTCTATTGATAATGAAGAGATACTGTGCATATCATCTTGGAAATAAAGATATTTTATATATAAAATCTTTATTTGAGCACCATGATTACAAGCATGATTGTAGTTGAGTTTCAGTCATAAACAGAACACCCCTCTTCACCAGTGCAACATTCCCACCACCAATACCCACTCCTCCCTCCTTCCCAACTCGTGCCTGTATTTGAGACAGGCATAGCACTTCTCTCACTCATTAAGATTGTCATGTTAATTGTTAGTGTAGTTATTTCCCTAACTGCACCACTACTTTTTGTGGTGAGCTTCCTATTGTGAGCCAGTCCTTCCAGCCCTCATCTCTATTATCTCTGGGGATTATTACAATAATGTCCTTAATTATTCTTAAAACCCATAGATCAGTGAGACTATTCTGTGTCTATCTCTCTCCCTCTGACATTTTACTCAGCATAATAGATTCCATGTACATCCATGTTAAAGATATTTGAAAATAAATAAAAATAGAATTGAGTCACAACTTTGAAAATACTCTATCAGGAAAAATTATGATCATTTTGTCATTGTCACAACTCTTGACTTCAAAGATCATTTAAACCCCTTTTCCTCCCATGTCCTATATTCTCTTTGGCTAAAATTGCAACAAATTATTTGTTCCCCATCAGACCCACTCAAACATTCTCTACAATATTTTTTCTCAAAAGAAATGCCTCTTCTGCTTTTGATGAGTCACAGAAGGGAACTAGAGAAAAGTTGAGAATTTTTTTGTTACCAACTCACTATAGTAGTGTAGCAACTATCAGTTGAAGATCATAACTTCCTTCTCTCACTTTCCTCTATACACACATCTCTTTCCCTATTTCCTCAATATCTCCCCAATCCCACTCCAGGCTCCCCAGAGAAACAGACTAGTATATGTGCTAAAAAGAAAAAAAACTGGATATACAGAGATGAATATAAGAAAGTGTTTGCCATTTGGGAGTCTAATATGAAATACCAAACCAAGCAAATTATTGTCAGGGTAGTAAAAACTGTCAAATAAATGGGATTTCTAAAACTAGAATACTTAATGGGAAAAATATCTATAATGAATCAACTCTATTTAGTATTCACCTGAAAGACCAATAATGCTCTAGATATTTCTTGAAACTGAAGCTTGACAAAGGAAGTTTTTCACTGAGCTGTTCAAAAAGTTTGCTGCACTCTTTGCTTAGCTGTTGGTCTAACAATAATTGAGATTTCCAGATTTGGCAAACTCTAGAAGAACTGGTATCCCCAGTAGTGTCTTTAAAATCTGAATTGTCTGAAATAAGCAGCATAGAAGGTCCTGACACCCCTGCAGGAAAGCAAGGATTATGCCTTAATAATCACTTAAGGATGGAGATGCATCTCTCTGATATCTTTATATAGGATTTCACTTACAAGAACGCAACACAGGTAAGTCACCTGAAGGTTTCTCCCGAATTTATTAATAATAAAACCACTGTCGATATTTATGGGCAATTTTTCTGAATCCACTTGGTGGGGAAATGAAATCTGGTCTTATTAGGTCTATGCTAGATCTCCTTCTCCCAGAGGTTCAGTTTTTTAACTTGCTACAAAAAGCCAAGTGCTCAATATATGGTGATTTTGCCTTTCCGCGCTATAAAATCACTGAGAGCAAATATTTTCCTATGTCTGAAAGACTTGGCCACACTCCATGCTGTAGCAATTTGACATAAAACCTCAAAAAGTGCACAAGAAGAGATTTGACTACATGAGAACTATTACTCAGGCAGTCTTTAGGATTGAATGCCCTACAGTCAACAATTTATATATACAGAATCTGCTCTCTGTCATAAAATGACAAGTGACAGTTTATCACCCACATAATCCCTCTGGATCAGTAAACCATCCAGAAGCTACAAGTTTAAGAAGTGTCTGCCCTTCAGAGCAAAATATCTGGACATAAACTCTGAAGAGACAGCACCTTAGATGTGGAGCCCTGGCTTGGTTTAACCTTAATTCTTTTCTGTAAAAGAAAATCTATCTTTTTCCTCCAAAAGAACTTCAATAGCTATCTGGCTAACTCAGAAATCTTTCTGACAGTTATAGGACAGCCAAAGTGAGAGTAGAGGGAGAGGATATGACACAATTGAATTGCTAGGATCTTTGCTGACCAACTAAATCCTTGAATGGGTGTCCTTGCCTTTGACTAATTACAATTAAACTCCAAGTTTCAGGAGGAGTTGAGGCAAGAGGGATTTGCCTCAACTGTAAAGCAAACAGAAAATGTTTTGCTGTCCCCTTATTCCCATCTTGTTTACTCAATAAATCTGTACAGCCTAAGCAAAAGTGATATTCTGATTATTAAGAGGCTTTAGTTCAAGTAGATGAGTTTATAAAAACATTGTGATAATGTTACAGACATATCAATTATTCGCTATCATGACTTTGAAATAAATTGAACCAGCCTAAACCTGCATTTATGTTGCTGAGTTGATTCCTTGCATTCTTAGCAGTCAAAAACTTGGCAGAGGTACTCGTATTTTATCGATATATCTAAAAATATATTTAAATATAGGACACAGGAAAGTGAGGAAAATGTAGTCTGTAGTCATCAAAACAGTCTGTGGTGACTGAAACATCTGTGTGTTAGTAAAATCACCATATGTTGCCAGAAAATTCTCTGGAAATCAACTTCAGGAAGATGGAAAGATCTGGAACAAGAAACACTAGGTAGCAAAAAAACACTGTCAGAAAAGTGAAAGTTACAGATGTGGAGTTTTTTATCCCAACATGAACAGGTGAAATAATTTCTTCCCCAATATTTGAAAGTAAAACTATTTAGGGAGCCAGGTATAGGTTTACGTACTATGATGGGTTCTTGACACAATCCCTGACACAGTCTGGTACCCAAACTCCTGGTAAGTGGTCCCCAAGGACAAAAAAAAATCTTTAGTAAAGAATAGCAAAAAAAATTCCTTTACTTTGTATAAGTAAAAGCTAAATATCTATAACAAACTGGAAGGATTATTTCTGAAGTCGGTGAACTGTAAATTGTGTTGTCTTATTTAATAAATAAGGTTAAAATTATACTAAATTATATAAAAAATCATTTATTACTAAGCTGTCTTTGATGGCAGATTGAAATTCAGGAATACTCATGAAAATACGTTAACATGGAACAATTCAAATCTAAGCATATTATTTCTTGGTGAATAGTAAATAGTTTAGCAAATATGTTACTGGTGTAAAAATATTAATATGTCATTGTTATTTATGTGTGCATTGTAGTCAAAATGCTATGTGCAAGAAAATTTACTAGAGAACAAATTTATGAAGTCTTATCAAAGTACAAATCTTATAAGATCTAAACTTTTGTGTCCAAAATTTCTGCATCATTGTCATTGGCTAGTCCTTAGCATCACTCATCCAAAATGTGTTTGCTTCCTTCCTTTGTCATAGTGATCAATCTAATGTTTTAGAAATTCTTTCCTTTTTTAATCTTAAATGTATTTAATCAGATTGTGAATTTAGGAATACATATTTGTGGTTGTTTTTATATACATGGATTCAGCCACTGTTCCTTGTGATTTAAGGTCCCAATTCTTGATTATCCACACAGACAATAGGTTCAAGGACTGATGCACAATATTCCCAGTGGCTATCAATTGGTGGTTACCATTCATTATTCTCTTTTTGATAAAAACGGCTTAAGTAGCAAAGTAGTTTGTTTTGCATGTAATCAAGCCAGGAATCCCAGCACTCCATATACTCCCCTGAGCACTACCAGGAGTGATTCCTGGAATCAGAGCCAGGAGGAGGGAAGAGGAGGGAGGGGGCGGGGGAAGGGGAGGATAAGGAAGGGAAAGTGAGGGTAGGGGAAGGAAAGGGATGAAAGCAAAGGGCAGGGGAGGGGAGGAGAAGGGAGTAGAAGCAGATAATATCTTAAGACAAATGAACATTCATATACCTGCCCCCCATTCATAAATGTATTTCTACTAACCCTTTAAGTAGTATGAGGAATAGAATTATATCGTGCAATGACTATATGATGAAAGGTTATAAGCTAATTAGGGCTTCAAAAAACAAGATGCAGCTATTATGCTGTAAAATAAAGAATCAGATGTGGGGCCGGGCGGTGGCGCTGCAGGTAAGGTGCCTGCCTTACCGCGCTAGCCTTGGACGGACCACGGTTCGATCCCCCGGTTCCCATATGGTCCCCCAGGCCAGGGGCGACTTCTGAGCTCATAGCCAGGAGTAACCCCTGAGGGTCACTGGGTGTGGCCCAAAAACCAAAAAAAAAAAAAAAAAGAATCAGATGTATGGTAGTAGAGCAACATAAATCTATGGACTCCAGCAATCACTGCTTCTGAATATGCAAGTACCACAACCCAAATTGTGATCCCTGTGAAAACAAAAGCAAAGTACGCATACAACCCTCTCATCATCTCAGTAACAAAAAAATGGGGGGGGGATGGAGGGCCTTTGCTTGAACTCAAAGCCCACAAGAGAAAGACATATAAATAAATCATTACACCAATAAATGCAATTAGAACTATATAGAAGATAGTACAGATGGCTAGGAGAAAAAGAAGTCAGATGAAGGAGAAGGAGGTATTGTGGAAGGTGAGCAGAAACTATACTTGTAAAGACCCTCAAGAGAAGGCAAAGGAGCCTTTCACATTTTGGATAATAAATATCTAGGAAATCAAAAGGTAAATGGGAATTGCTGACAGAGAAAACCTCATCTCCAAGATCACAAAGGCAAGAAGCAGGAGCCATCAAGCATGAGACGATGAACGATGAGGCAGTGGCTAAATTACAAGTGACAAGTCTGATTATAGTGAAAACTGTGGCTGGATCATTTGTTAAATAGGTGACTGTGTACAAATTACTTAACCTTCCTGACGCTCTCAGCTTCTTCAGAAGCTAAGTACAGATAATATTATCTTCCCGTGTTCTAATGAGGATTTAATGTGATAATGTTTGGTTAAGCCCTTGCACATGAGACGCTATCACGAAATGTTAGTTTAATTTGACCCGGAGGGCAGTTACTCAAGTCTTTGAAGGCCTTTCCTTGGAGGTTCATTATTGTGTCATCTGGATGCTTATCTACCTTTTCTCACTTTCCAATAAGGAATATATATTGCTTTTATCATAGAAATAAGATTTTACCTAGCCATGATATTTAATAGAAATAGGTAAGTGTATTTCTAAATTTTATATATAGAAGGTATGAACCTAAAAATGTTTACAATATTTTGAAAAATAAGTATAAAGTTGAAAAGAATCTACTTAATGTCAAGAGTTAGGGATTTCTAGTAGACCATAAAATATATCCTGTATCATTCGTCAATAGATAGACACAAATCAAAACCAAGAAATAAGATACTTACTTGTGCATAGCCAAATGGAGTTAAATACCTGGCACTGTATATGATCCCCAATGTCTCACAAAGAATGATCCCTGAGTGCAGAGCCAGGAGTAAGCTCTGAGAACACTTGCTGTGGCTCAAAAAATAAATAAGTAAAACTAACAAACAGAAGACAGGTAGCAATAATGAGATATCACTATGTACCTGTCAACGGGTTAAAAATATAAAATAGTGAAATAACAAAATGCTACTAAAGATGAAGAAAAATATATCTGTCATAAGCTGGTAATAAAAATGTTATGCTCAGGGCCTAGAGAGAATACAGGAAGTAAAACTTTTGCCTGTACATGGTCTTGCCTGTTTTGATGCCTGGAACTGCATTGAGTCCCCAAAGTCCTATCTGGAGTGATCTCTGAGCACTGCTGAATGTGGCCTAAACACCAAAACCAAAATGACAACAATGAAAAAATGTGATGTAATATAATAACTTTGACATATAGGTCATTTAACTTAAATTTGAACATGCTCTTATATGATCCAGCAATCATACTTCTAGGCATTTATCCAAAAAAAGTATCTAAATGCAAACACATAAATGTTTATAAAAAGTTGTATTAATCAGGACACTAAAAAAAACAGAACTAGCAAAAGATGAATGGTAGATACAAAAATACAGTAAGAGGTAGATATCACTAGAATATTTTTCAAGAATAATTGTTACAAAATAATATATCACATGTGGCACAGCTATACATCCATATGTGTGTATATACATATTGTGTATATAATATGTCTTTAAATAATTTCATATATGTAAAGATCATAGAGAGATGTTTAAGGAATTGAATCATGCATTCGTGGGAGGCTAGCAGAATCTTCAGTGTAGTTTCAAGACCAGGCAATCTGAAGACCCAAGAGAGAATTGATTTTGCAACTGCATTGTGTAAAAAGACAATGAATCTAGAGGCAGAGGTTTTCTTCTTTGGGGAATCTTGGACTTTTCTGTTGGAGACTAGCTATGACATTTTCTATTTTGGAAGATAATCTAGAGTTTATTGATTTAACTTTTAATCATATGTAGAAAGTATCTAGATCATATATAGATTGGTATTTGATCAAATAACTAGTCAAACAATGAACTACCCAAATTAACATACAGAATTAATCATGTTTCAAAAAAGATCGAAGTAATCCAAGTCTCTTTCAGCAGATTCATGACTAACCAAACTGGTATGTTCGTTACTACTCAACAAAAGAAACTATTAAAGCACACAATTAGAACCTAAAACCACTATAGTGAGGCTTGAGAGCAATCTCAAAAAGTGCCTATGTTTCTATTTACATATCATTTTTTTTTTTTGGTTTTTGGGTCACACCCGGCAGTGCTCAGGGGTTACTCCTGGCTCCATGCTCAGAAATTGCTCCTGGCAGGCACAGGGGACCATATGGGGCACCGGGATTCAAACCGATGACACTTTGCATGAAAGGCAAACGCCTTACCTCCATGCTATCTCCCAGGCCCCTACATATCATTTTTAAATAACAATATTATGTGGTCATAGAATGCAGTAGTAGATATATATAGTTAGGAATGGAGAAGGAGTGTGGACTAACTTCAAAGGGATAAGTAGAAGAGTCTTCTGTTAACATGATAACTCTATATCTTGATTGCAATAATGACTACACAAACCTATGAATGTGAGCAGATTGCATAAAAACTATCCATATACGTACATGCCCACATGCATACAAATCTGGTTAAATCTGAATAACCCTTATAAAATGTTTCATAGACATTTACCTCACTTTATATTGACTATGTCTATACAAGGTATTGTTACCCTACCCCCATTCTTTACCTATAAGAAATACCTGCCCATTTCTGGGCAGGGTTTTAGTAGGTAACAAAAAGGTTTGGCCTCAGGGGCTGAGGGGGATTTGCATGGATGGAAGATGGAGAAGTAGCAGGAGGAGAAATGGCTGAAATACAAGTTAGAATGCAGGGCTGAATAAAGATCCAGAGTAAATGGTTATGGTAGGCCACACATGTTATCCAGGGCCTGAAAAAAGATGATATACCCTGAAGCCTGCATGTTAGTTTTCTACCTGCTGCTATTCTGATACCTGCTGACCCACCGGCTGCAGGGAATTGGATACACATAGCCCTGGGCTGGAGGAGAAAGGCCTCCATCACTATCCACCACCATCCAAGCCCATCCAGAGGGCTTTAATGCAACAGGTATAACTACTAGAAGAAAAATAATGGAAAGATGCATTAGAACTCCTATATGATTTTTCAAATTGCCGTGACTCTGAAATCATTTCAAATTACATGGTTTAGATGCTTGAAATTGTCGTCTTATTCTTTTTGGTTTCACCTAATTAATTTATGTACTAGTAATTGTAACTTAGTTACTGTAAAGCATTTATAATGGGCATTCTATTGGCCTCTTTGTGCTTAATTTTAAGAATTTGTGGACATCTAAACATTCCTCCTAAACTTTAAAAAGATTCATCATGGCCAGTCCTATTTGCAGACACCACAGGTAATATCTAACTATAAATTTATATTCTCTAGAACTACCTATTGCCTAAACTCCCCCTTTCATTATAGGGATAATAAATGTCTGTTAAAGTGGAAAAATATCCAATTTCCAGGTCTATTTTTGAAGTCAGGAGATGATAAGTAAATCCCTTTCTAAGTTCTTAAAAGCTGTCTACAAAATCCCTATACTGCCCCTTGGGGGGAGCTGACTCCAATTTTCATGTCTCCAAAATAAGATTTCTTCAGAGCTAGATAGAGCCTGGAAAGAAATTCACAGGCAATCTTCACTGCAATGATCTACAGGCAAGATTTCCAAGTATAAAATGAAATCCTTTGAAGAGATTCCATGATATGTTCATATTTCATTCAATAAGATAGTTCTGTGGTTCCTCTCAGACTAAAGAAACATTGTCATTTGGTGGAGCTCCAACGGGTCTCATCAATATGTCAGGAAGCCTTTGCATTTCCTATTCATCTGTGCTAACCCTGTGACCCAAGGTTTCTAGGTTACCTCACTTCGTTTACATGCCATGTAGTGTTCATTAGCACAAGAGGGATTTCTTTGACAAATTTGATGTCTGTCACCCTAATAAGTGAAATGTGATGGACAACTGTGACCAAAAATTAGCAGGTACAGAAAGATGGAAACAGGCATTGAATACAAAAATTCCTTTTCATATTTAATCCTTGCAGAGAAAAAGCTAAAGGAAAAACTACTACTACTATGTTAAGAGGAAAGAGATATAGTATTATGCAGAAAGGAGCATTGTTTTTCCATTAGAAAAATGCTGGTACCAAGGTGATTGCCCAAATAAGTAGAGTAGTAATAAAAGGAGCCATCTAAGATTTTTATGAATAATCACTAGGATCAAACTAGAACATTAATTTCAAATGGTGATAAAAATTTTCAAAGCACTATGTGAGATTTTGAAGTTGTAAGTTAATGTGTGTTTACATGCCTTATATTTGTTTAGTATGATCCCCCCAATTAAATTATAAGCTCTTTAAAAGTAAAAACTTCAGAGAATTTTGTCTAGTTTGCTTCCCAGCAATTAATAGAGAAAGAAAGAAATATTTGCATCGTATTTACTTTCCTTTATTTTGCATATGCAAATTCACAAGCAGTTAATCCTCAGTACAACCCCATTAGTACATTTTATTATCTGCATTTTGCAGCTATGAAAAAGAACTCAGTGTTTTCATGGTGGACTCAAGAACTGGTCCTAAAACGGAGGACTGACATTCTAATTAGTTCTGTGTCCCTGATCCTAAAATCATGTTCTTTCAGCAGTACCAAGTCTCCTAAGTATTTACTATGTCATATCATTTCAAATGTATGTAAAATTTTAGGTGTTTATGTATATCTTAAATGTCTAAAATAACTAACCAAACTAAATATTTACTCATCAGTAAATATCGAATGAAGACAGCATCATGATTATAGTCTGAAGGAAACCAAAAAAAAATGGTATTCAGAATCAAAAATATTGAGGTATGTTCAATATTATTCATTGAAAATAGCCAAACTGGCCATAGAGGAGATAATTCATCCATAGCACTTTCCAAAATTAAGATTAATGATAACAGGAGAAGCAAACAGTAGTGTGCAGAGTTCAGAGTGCCCAATCACACCCTGCTCACCCCATTCCCCACTGTCAGTTATTCAAGCTTGTTCACGCTTCCTAAAGTAGAAAAAGAAAATTTTTGTGCCTGGCCTTTGAGATCTTGGAAGTATTATGGTCCATGTTCTTCTACTTTAATGGGCCCTCCAGTTATAATGTTCCTTTTTTTCTAACACAATACTCTTTTCACGTACAGTCTCGCCTTAACCAAGTCTGGATTTCCCTTTTTACACTACCTGAAAATGTATTTTTTGGTATTTTTAGAAACATATTTGTCCCGTTGTTTTTATTTATTATTTCCCTTTTATGGGTATTAAATACTCATTTCTTATTCAGAATGAATAAGGTGGAGGGATCAAACTTTCAAAAGTTATTAACAATCTTTCCACGTTCCTCTTAAGCTATAATGGAAATGTTGAGGTAAGAAGGCCGATTCCCTATGCAAGCACCTCGAGATAATCAATTCTGTTCTAACCTCTTGCTGGCTACAAAACCACAGCATCTGGGATCATTTAATTCACTTCTAGCTAATGCCTTGGGTGCCAATGCATTACAACAGAAAAGAAAAAGTAAATCAAACTAAAATATTTTATTAGATCACAGCAAGTTAAAAAGCCTGACTTGTGTTCATAGAGTGTCTTTGTCAACTTATTCCTGAACTTCAAATAAAAGGTGTGCAAGTTATCAACTTTGCATTCATTAAAACTGTATGTTCTCATCTGAAACTATTTTTGAAAGCATAAAGGAGGATTGTAGATAAGTAAAAGATATTTTTTAACTTTAGTGAATTTAGTAAGTATTAAAACTATATGCAACTTTATAGATAATATTTAATATGCATATATGTTTAATATTTTCTTTATTTGAGCACAATGGTTACAACAATCACAATACACCCAGATGACCCATAGCTAATGTCATCGATTTTATTAAGGGAAACATAGCTGAAAAGTCAATGAGCCAGCAAAGGTGGTGTAACAAGTTAACTATGTTCTCCTTTTCACTCTAGCCCACCAAGTCCCAGCCAAATTCCTTGTGCACAGGGAGAAAAATAAAGCCAGGAGAATGTAGAGGACACCTCAATATTGCTGATATAATTCATCAAAATTTGCCTCCTGACTCCAGCTAAAGCATTTTGTACAGGATACCTGAAAGCTGAAGTTTCTGTTAGTAGTTCTGCTCATAACTCTGATTTTTGAAGGCTAATGAAATGATTCATTCAGGCTGCCGTACAAACTGAATGACTGCTAGGTTTGCTGGGACCAGGATATAGAAAACATCTTATTCGGAGAATAAATCTTGGGCAAGAGAGCAGGAGCGTCTTTACTTTGATATTACGATTAAAAGACTCAGATTTACTATTAAGTTCTCCTTGGATAAAAAAGACCAGTGGTGAATTTATCAAGAAGTCTGCAATAATTCTGAAATGCATTTTTCATATACGTGTATATGAAAACATATATAAAACTCTTGGTTTCCTCAAGACTGTTTATATCTCCTTAGTCACTCACAGTTCCTATTGCTTACTCTATTCATTTTTTGTGTGTGTGTGTTTGGGGGCCACACCCAGAAGCACACAGGGGTTACTTGTGGCTCTGTTCTCAGAAATTGCCCCTGGCAGAGGGTGTGGGATCATATGGGATGTCAGGAATCAAAACTAGGTTGTTCCCGGGTAAGCCACAAGCAAGGCAAACTCCCTATCTGCCATGCTATCACTCTGACTCAACTTCCTCTATTTTTTATTATAGTTTTTTTTATTATAGTTTTCTATTATAGTTTTTCTCCCTCAATCCTGAAACAATCTGAAACAGCATTTGAGATGACTATACAATTTTTCTAAAGGAAAAGACAATTCTGGATAAATGAAATAATATTAAAACAACTTATTCAAATTTCACTTTAGTATGTAATTATCTGTAATGAAACAATACAAAATATTGATTCATTATGTTCAGTTGGACAACTTAACATTTGTCTCTGGAGAGACTACAGTTAATTTCACCCACACATAACAATTGTTTATAATTATTTAAAAATACATTGATATATACATTCCTTTTTATGTCCCTTCCTATCCTTCAAATTAATCAAAAAATATTCTAAAAGTTACCTAAAGGAAAAGCAATGGTACCTATCTGCTTCTATAAGATAAATTCTAGATGAGAAAAGTTGAACAACTTTTTTAAAGCAATTTTATCATTCTTGAAAATAGAGAAAGTAAAATGGATCATTTTGATCTGTGCCATCGAAAGAAAAATTCAAGAGGAAAAATATTCAGTGAAAAAAAATTTTTGTTGTTTTTATGGCTTCAGGATTACTCCCCAAAAGTTTGAGGGCAAGGCGGAAAATAACCAGAAGCACTAAATTATTTGACAATTATTACAGTTATGATAGGGAAAACTTTAAGATATCACCCTAATGAAGTCACCTTTAAATAACATATCCAAAACCATATTCAAAGTAAATCAAATCAACTAAAAAATAAACAAAATAATTCACTTTTTTATTCAAGGAAGGAAAAACTTCAGGAAAAAAAACAGCAGTTTAAAAGGCAAACCTATGACAGGCTGTCATCGCTGAAGCAGCAAGAACCCTGCTATCAGCGTGATTTACTACAAAGCAGTTTTTTCCAGAAAACATACAACACTGTAATGAACATCCAAGCCTCTAAAAAGGAGATAGTAAAGAGATATTGTGAAAGATTTTCGATGAATTCTCACCTCATGTGACATTTCTATTCCTTCAATAGAAGAGACGCTTTTGTGGTAGATTTTGCATACTTCGTTCCTTTTGTGGATAAAAACTTCAACTTATTTTCATAAAGATTATAATTGCTGGATGTATGAGAGGGGGAACCATCTTATAAACAGACCATATGGTAAAAGATGCTAATAGTATAAGTAAAAGTTACCAGGATTTTGTGTTCAGTTGGCAGAAAAGGTTCATTCTTAACAGCTATCAATGCATAAATAGATCTTTATGACATGTTTATCTCCAAGAGAATAAAAATTCACATTTGTTGAGTTATACATACCCAAATGGGAAGATGGAAATTCTACTTGTTGAACTTAATGGGTACATTAATTAGTGTTAACCTCTCCAGGAGTTAGTCTCTCTAGCCTCCCACGTATAAAATCAACATGAAAAGGCCTATGCCAGAGTTAGGTAAAGATTAATTTACTTAAGCCTTGAATAAGTAAATGTGTTGTTGATGATGATGATGATGATGATGATGATGATGATGATGATGAAATGGCAATAACATCAATTTAAAGTACCATCTCATTGTGGATCCAAAAATGCTGCATGAATCTATGTCTCTACTTAAATCCAAGTTAAGTGGAGTTTGTTGTCATTGTTGTTCGTTGTTTGTTTGCTTGTCTGTCATCTCTTAATTCTACTTTTCATTATCTAAAACCAACTTTCTGGATGATATTTGGGAAAAGGATGCTAATTTCTTGCTGTTGGTTCCCTGTAATTCTTCGTGTATAATCCTGAATTATAGGAGGGATTTTGTTGATGATGCTTGTTTTTCTTGGGGGGCAGGGGTTGTGAGTGTGGAGAGACAAACTCTGAAGTGCTCAGAGGCTATGCAAGGCAACATACACTGGAAATGAACCCTGGCCTTCCAAACACAAACACATTTCTTTGTATTTAGGCCTATAAATACATAAAGCTCTCTTGAGACTCTCTAGAAATAAAGGCTGAAGAAATACACAGGGTTTAAGGTACATATTTTGTATGAGATCAATCCCTGGTTCAACATATGGCACCACATAGCCCCCCAAAATTCTACAGAAATGGTCTCCTGGATCTTCTGAATACCCATAATTTGAAGGTTCAAAAGTTATAAAAAAAATAGCTCCTTAGAAAAGGTGTTTTTCTCTTCTGTTATAAATGTGACCCAAATACTTCCCTTATTAGTATAGGTGTGCGTAGTATGGGTTTCTGTTTAATTTCTGTCTGCTCTCTCTATTTTCTAAACAAATCAGTGTTTTAGTGATCTCAACTAAAATTACATTCCCTGTGAAAAATATGCAGCACCACTAAACACTACTCCTGACTTTTAAGTTATGTTTAAATCCTATTGCTTATTCTACATACATTTTCTTTGTATTGTATTCAAACAATGGACAAAATTTACATATTAAGTTAAATTATATGATGATGGTGGACTGAAGTACTAGTCCAGTGGGTAGGGTATTTGTCTTGCACACAGCCGATCTGGGTTCAATCCCCAGCATTCCATAGGGTCACTGGTGCCCCACCAGTGATGATTCCTGAGCAACCCCTGACCACTACCAAGTGTGGATCCAAAATAAAACAAAAATTATATAATGATAGCATGGAATAGTAATGTTCCAGAAATGTTAGGACAATTTGCTACAGCCTGATAATATGGTCATTGCTGTATGCTGAAACTTCCTTCAACTGGGAATTCCTTCATTTGGAAGCATCCAATAAGAGTGCGTGATGTTATGTGATTTGGGTGCATCTATTCATGAGAAATGAAAAGAAAAAAACACATTAACAGTTCTTCAATCTTATATCTTATTCTAAGAACAAATTCTTACATGTTTACCACCTTGCAAAATTAATTCCTTTTAAAAAAAGGAAGGCAATCGCTCTGTTCATATAAGAAAGCAAATGCAGTATTTTGTTTTTGTAATATTCAGGGGACTGTATGAAGTGCCAAGGATCAAAGGCTTGTCAAACACATCCAAGACAAGCAATTTACCTTCTGTACTAGCTCTGTACCAGTCCCTAACATTTAAAGAGTTTAAAAGCCATGTCTCCAGTTCCCCCTTAGTAATAAAGCTAAATACATTCAAAATTAAAAAATCAATGATTTTTCTTAGGTCTATCAGAGACCATAAATTTTCAGATCACACTACCCTGAAAACTAGAGAGACAGTCTACAGCTCTGTTAGGAATAGTGTCCTCAAGAGATATAAACTGGTACAAACTCTGACACAGTTATTGACGGATTGCTCTAAGTTTAATGTGGACTAGCTTTAAAGTCATCAAAATTCTTAAGAACTCAAATCTGTTTACATAAAGGACAGGGGAGATGATGACATGATTCCAGGAATCACCAAGTCTTACCAGAAAAGAGAAGGAACTGAGAGGGTCGAGGGGATGAAGGGGAAGGAGAATGCCTCTTATTCGAAATGCAGACAGCAGTAGAGAAAGTGCCATTCTAAAATCAACCCGAAGCATTCTGTTCTAAAATATGCAAATAAATAATAATCTACCCTCAATAAAAGCTACTACAATAGACTACTAGATAGCTCTAGCTCTTCAAACCTGTCTTACATAATATCAGGGAGAGAAAAACATGCTAAGAAACTTTTCTGAAAGTCATACCCCAGAGACTCAAAAACACTGGGATTAAATTATAAGAGTACAGTAAGTTTTCCCTTCTCAGTTCCTTACTAGCATATTACTCAGCATGGTGCTGGAGGCCCCAATCAGTGCAACAGAGCTTATAGACTTACAAGGATAAGGAACTGAAATTAAAGACTATATATCACTGAATGGAAAATAAGCAAAAAATATCTTATGATATAGAAAACAATAACCCTAAGAGAGAATGTTAAAAGTAGAATTTATCAGAATTTAAAGTCTACTTGTCTAAATATAGTCATAGAAAATTAATTGGCAAACCCTAGATCTGGAGAAATATTCAAACTTCTTTTTCAGGCATAGAACTGGTTTGGAGCATAAAAATAATTCTTCAAATCAAAAACAAAAGGGAAACAGCCCAGTGGAATAAACAATTTTCAGTCACTAACCATTAATCACCAACCAAATTAGTGCACAAATTATAGCACTACATTTCTACCA
>PVKC010013256.1:0-23110 GCA_004027635.1 Crocidura indochinensis
AGGCTAGCACAGGCAAGGCAGGCACCTTACCTTCAGCGCCACCGCCCAGCCCCAGGAGACTGTCTTCTAATGGTCCCAAGACTCTATCCACATAGTAGCTTTCTATTTGAAGACTTGTCAACCCATCATAAAAGACAAAAGCATTTAAGAATGAATCCAGGGACCGGAGAGATAGCACAGTGGTAGGGTGTTTGCTTTGCGTGCAGAAGGAAGGTGGTTCAAATCCTGGCATCCCATATAGTCTCCCGAGCCTACTGCGGGCAATTTCTGAGTGTAGAGTCCGGAGTAACCCCTGAGCACTGCTGGGTGTGACCCAAAAACAAAACAAACAAACGAAAAAGGATGAATCCAGTGGCCAAACAAGAGTACAGAGCCAGGACTAACTCCTGAGCATCTCTGGGGGTGGCCTAAAAACCAAAAAGAAAACAAAATGAATAAATTCAAAAGCTTCAAGACATTTGACTCCAGAGGCCAAAGTGATAGCACAGTGGGTAAGGCATTTCCCTTGCACTTGGCCAACAAGTGTTCGATCCCCAGTACTTCATATGGCCCTCTGAGCCTGCCAGGAGATATTTCTGAGTGCAGATCCAGGAGTGACCCCTGAGCATGGCTGTGTGTGGACCTTAAAAAATTGTATTTGAATCCATGTCAGACTGAAGTCCTGGTAGAAAACACCTTAAGAGTCCTCCTCCCACCCCACCCCCCCCCAAAAAAGAGTCCTTCCTATTGCAGTATACATCATGATCTCTGTTCTCCAACCTGTTTGGATTTAGGGGTTGGGGGTCACACCTGGTGACACTCAGGAGTTACTCCAGGCTATGCGCTCAGAAATCGCTCCTGGCTTAGAGGACCATATAAAACTGGAGGGTCGAGCATCGGTCCATCATAGGTTAGTGCTGGCAAGGCCTTATCACTTGTGCCACGGCTTGGGCCCCGTTTGGATTTTTTTAATCTTTTTCTTAAATCACCATGAGATACAAAATTGTTCATGATGGAGTTTCAGTCATACAATATTTAAGCACCCACCCCTTCACCAATGTTCACTTTCCTCCACCAATGTCCTCAGTTTCCCTTCACTCTTCAGCCCTTCCTTCCCCTGCCCTTTTCCTTTTAGACAATTATTTGCAAGATTGTTACTGAGTGTCATGCATATCACTTTCCCTCCTTTCAACATTTTTCAGGTCTTGCCCAAAGTGATCATCACTATCATTGTCTTAGTGGTCCCTTCTCTCCCCTAACTGCCCTCTCCACCTCCTTCTGGCAAGCTTCCTACTATGGACAAATCCTCTTGACCTTTGTTTCTGTTGTCCTTGGGTATTATTGTTATACTATAATTTTTATATCCCACAAATGAGTGGAGTCATTCTATGCCCTCTCTGTTACTCATCTCACTCAACATGACACTCCATGTTATCAACAAATTTTATGACTTCATATTCCTAACAGCTGCATAGTATTCCATTGTGTACATGTACCATAGCTTCTTTATCACTCACTCCTCTGTTTTTGAGCACTTGAATTTATTTACATATTCTGGTTGGTGTGAATAGTCACAGTCTATTATTTTTCCTCAGTCAAAGCCAACTTCTGTGTGTGTGTGTGTGTGTGTGTGTGTGTGTGTGTGTGTGTGTGTGTAGGGAATCTTGGCTTACTTTGGGAAATATCTCAAGTTTAATGGGAGCAAGTCCTGTAGATTTACCCTCCAACTTCACAAGGACCCAAGATAACCTTCTATGTTATCTCATGCATACATGTAAACACATACACACATCCTTATGGACACATCTATACTCTTGTTCACATTTCAACATTTTTCTGACCTTGGTCCCTCCCAACCTTGTTTTCAATGGTCTATCTATCTATCTATCTATCTATCTATCTATCTATCTATCTATCTATCTATCTATCTATCTATCTATCTACCTACCTACCTACCTACCTACCTACCGACCGACCGACCTATCTATCTATCCATCTATCTATCTCTTTCCTCTTTCTCCTACAAATTAGCCTCCTGGTCTAGTTGGCCTATTTACATAATTACATAACCTTCATTTCCTTAGGAACCCACAGGGACAACCCCATGACCGTGGTTGAGAAACAGTGTTCAAGTTCACTAGGAACCTACAGATCCAAGGGAAATTACTGGGTTTTCCAAATTCTTTAATAATCTTAAAGAATTTCTCGCCATCACCCCCGGTGGTTTTTGTCATGGGAGCCGGGAGGTGGTGCAGAAGGTAAGGTGCCTGCTGCCTTGCCTGCGCTAGCCTAGGATAGACCACGGTTCGATCCCCCGGTTCCCATATGGTCCCCTGTGCCTGCCAGGAGCGACTTCTGAGCGAATAGCCAGGAGTAATCCCTGAGCGTCACTGGGTGTGGCCCAAAAAACAAAAAACAAAAAAAAAAAAGAATTTCTCCCACTTCACTGCCTGATCATTTGTGTGTGCCTTTGTTCATTTTCCCTCCATTCCATTCAGTGTTATATGTTCTCTGTACTTAGTTATCTTCAGACATCATTGGGTGACATTTGAACAACAGAAAATATATTCCTTATGATTCTGAAAGTTCCCAATCTGAGATCAGGATTCTAGGACTTCTGGTCCTGAGCAGAATGGTCTTCTGAGTCACACAATGAAGAATTCTCGGTGTTTCTTCACACAGCACAGTTCAGAGGGAAAAAGAACTCCCTTGCATGCCTCTGACAAGGACACTAATCTCATTCCTGGGGCAGAGGGACCTCCATTCTTATGTCTTAAGCACCTCCCAAAAATACCATCTCTCAGTACCACCATATGAGTGGGAGCAGATTTCAGCATCTGATTTGGAAGGACCTGCACATTTAGACTAGAGAGAATCCTTTCTCAAATACAAACTCCCTGGGTGACAGAGGAGACATAAATTCAAGCAGGAAAGGAGGTTGGAAAGCTGTCCGTGAAGGTGGGTGCATAAGACTGTTCTGATGGAATTGGGAATGAAAGCTGCCGCTCCTGATTTCCAAGATTAGTCCCTGGCAAAGGCTTTCTGAAAGCTTTTTCTTCTGAGAACAAAAGGATATTGTACACCAGGGAGCCAACACAAGAGCTGAAAAGACCAAGAGTCTAACTGAACAAGGATGAGTTTCTGAGAAACACAGAACTTGCTTATCCATATACAGAATTTGGAAATTTCCACATTTAGGAAAGCAAGTAAAACTTAGTGGAAAATTATTCAGGCATATGCCCTCTCCTCAAGGAACTCCATAATCAGGATCAGTTCCTTTGCTCCTAGACAGTAAACTGAGACCAATAAAAATATAGTGGAGTCTTCTTTTGATGGATTTCAGATACACAGACCAGGTAGAACTCTGCTTCCATGAGATCTAACCCCCTTTACCAACAGCAAGGCAGAACCCAGTCTGGCTCTGATGCCAGGACCCACTCCTGCCACCTTCATTCTACAATGTTTCTTTCTGCTTTGTGCCCTGGTGTCTCTGCATAGCTGATCATCCTTTCTCCTCCCCTTAAAGCCACCTCTTTTGGTCCTCTTCTCCATGATCTTGCTAAGTCATTAGGTTGTTTCTCAGGTTTTCACAGAAATACCACAATGAATATGCTGTGTGCAAGTTTCTCCAGGAAGAAATAATAGAATCAAATTGGTAGATCAAAGGTATGTACAGCATACACTTTTACTGTGTTTCCAAGAAGCTCTCCTAAGTGACTTACCATCTGCAGCACCCAAAATACATGCTTTGAGATTTGCCAACACAAATTACTGTGTTGATATCTCATCTACCCATGAAATAGGATTGAGAGGTAAGGTCTTTGGGAAATCGATACGTTTTTGGTTGTCAAGGTTTTAATTTTCAAGCACCCTCTCTCTGTACAAACTAGCCCTAGGACCTCCTCCTGTCACACATTTATGATGTTCTGAGCACCTGTGTACAATGGCTTTTATCAAGGCTCCAGTCTTTCTGCAGAGTGAGAGCTGGGGCTCATTAGTCCCTGTCAGCTGTTGACCGGGAGAAGGAAATCTATTTCCAACTTACAGTGAGTGGGACTTTCCCATATAAAGGAGAGATGAGTCTCTAAGGAAGGGAAAGAGGTCTTTGCCAAGTATACACATGACTTGGGTTTTGGAGTGAAGTTGGCACGTAGCCATAAACTGGCAAAAATTACCCAGACTATTAATTCTAGTATGTCTTCCTATAAAAGGTTCACTAAGAAAATGATAATCTCAGGACCTAGGACCAAAGGGGACAGAGGAAACCAGACAAAGAGGGAAATAGAAATAATAGAATGTGAATTTGCAACAGAGTTTTGGGTAGATCTGGGTTGGGGGCCAAGACTTGTTTTGATGTTCCTTTTGTCAGCATCAAGGATGATTAACAAAGTGTTTGGGAAAAAGATATCAGGGCATATGTACAAGGACTTCATTTTACTCTCTATTATCACATAGCCCACAAACCACTATTGGGTATAGCCCAGGTGACTCCCAAACACCCCTGTGCCCAAATAGTACCACATGGTTAGGCCCAAACATTAAAACACCTTGACTCAGCAGGCAAGTAATCACTAGATGCCCTGGGCATCCTGAGCACTGCTTGGAACACCCCCCCCCCCAAAAAAAAGTGTAATTAGAAGTACAACCTCAGATGATAAACCAGAGGTACTCAATTATAGCCCTGAGTTTTTAGACCCATTACTTTACCTTTCCCTGAAGCCTTCTCTGTAGAATATTTATAAATATTTATAAGGTTGCAATGAAGAAAAATGAGACACTATCAATGAAACACTTAGCAAGGAACTCGAGCATAGCAAGGATTTTTCCAGTAAGAAATAATAAGACAGTATATAATGAAGAAAGCATCTATCAACTAAAATCACATGATTTGAGCTATAAGTAAGAGCCTAAGTGTGTCCCACAAGTAATGGGATGGGGGTTGGAATGGGTCAAATGAGGGAGTGGCCTGAGCCTAGACCATTTGTTTTTAAATATTCTGTTAGTTGAAAAGGGTCTTCAGACTCAAAACTGCAGTTCAGGGATCTCATAATAATTGGCATATGATCTCTTAAATCTTTCTTGATTTCCTGTGAAGTCAGTTTGTTATCAATGTTAAGAAAACCAGAGAGGGGACCAGAGAGATAAAGCGTTTGTCTTTCATGCAGAAGGACAGTGGTTCAAATTCCGGCCTCCCATATGGTCCCCCGTGCCTGCCAAGGGTGATTTCTGAGCATAGAGTCAGGAGTTACCCCTGAGCACTGCTGGGTGTGACCATCCCCCCCCAAAATAAGAAAACCAGAGAGGGCCCACATGTACCATCTTCCTGAAAGAAAAAATGGCCACCTCCTCTACCAAATTCCAACAATGCTCCTAATTCTTCCCAGAAAAGTATAGTCTGGCTTTATCCCTCTGGGGTCTTTCTCAGGATGGTAGGGGCAGATTCCCATTTCTGTATGAACTACAACAGCCCAGTGCCACCTTACACCTTCCCATAGAAATGGCCCAGCTCCACAACTTAACATCAAATGCCAAGTCACCAAATTTGCTTCAGATCCTGAACCACATGGCTGCAAATTTTCATAGTAGTGTCAGCCCAGGAAATCTGATGGGAGAGTTACATAGATATCTACCAAGCTCAAGAACACAGAAGGCTCAACTAGCACAAACCACAGGCCAGTAGTAAATCCTTACTGACTTCAGTAACACCGTGGAGAAATATAACAATTATTTCAAATTTTCTCGTTGATCTAAGTTTTGATAATTCCATTTGCCTTTGTGTTGTAACAAACACTAGAAAGTCATTTTGTTTGTGCCTACCAGGGAGCAGGCTAGGTTGGTGGGTGGGAAACTAGAAATAATAGTGAAGAAAAAGTCAAATTGGTGCTCGCTTCGGCAGCACATATACTAAAATTGGAACGATACAGAGAAGATTAGCATGGCCCCTGCGCAAGGATGACACGCAAATTCGTGAAGCATTCCATATTTAAAAAAAAAAAAAGTCAAATTGGTGGCAATATTGGAGTTTAAATTTTAATGTCTGTATTATGAACAATTTGGTAAATCATGGTGTCATAATAAAAAATTTAAATAAAAAAATCATGGATGTTCATAGTCAACTATAAGAATTTGATTAATTCAAGCTGTTTAATTCAAGATAACCGCTGGGATCCAACATGGATTCCCAGAGTTCTCATGGTAGTTTGTCAGTTTGCTTTTTATATTATTATTATATTGTCATCTAAATGTGCATTATATATGGTATGTTCATGTACTTACCTATATATATTTAATTTATTATATATTAATAGCATTGTTTTATCACCAACATATTGTCATGGAACATATAAGTATATTGATAACTATCTTGAATATATATTATCTACAACAATAACTAATGATCAGTTCTGTAGGGACAAACTGGTTTCTATCTGGTGAATTGAAGAATTCCAAGGCCACCTTAGGCCTCCTGGAGCAAAACTGTAGACTTGATTGGCAATATCTACCAACCACAACTTGGGGTGGAGCAGGAACATGTGTGTCACGATAGCTCTGTGCTTTACCACTTAGCCAGAAGGAAATATTGATTCATAATTATCCCTGTTACAAGTTTCTAAGAAAGGACATTTAGGGCTGGAGGAATAGCACAGTGGGTAGGATGTTTGCCTAGCACACAGCCAACGTGGGTTGGATTCGTCATCCCATATAGTCTCCCAAGCCACATTAGGAATGATCCCTGCCTAAGTGCAGAACTAGGGGTAAAGCTTGAGTACTACTAGGCATTACATTAAACAAATAAACAAACAAAACAAAAAGGACATCTAAGCAGATCCCTTTACTTCCAAAAGCTGACTTTTAAATGAAACCAATCTCCAGGGCCCTTTATAAAACTCCATTAATGCCTTGAAAAATAATAGTGAAGGTAAGGTGCTTACCTTGCATGCCTCCAACTTGGGTTCAATCCTGGCATTATATATGGTTTGCCCCACCTCTCCCCAAGCACTATCAGGAGTGATCCCTAAGCACAGAGCCAGGACTAAGCCCTGAGAATCTCCAGGTATGATGCAAAAACAGAACAAAAAGAATAAAACTCCATAGAACAGTGCCTCATTTTCTATTCTGAACTCTGCAGAGACTGCCCTCCTTGTTACAATGCCCACCGCTCTACACACTGACACCTGCATTGCTGGGGGAACCCCAGGGGGCTCGTCATAAGCCGAGCTGGCACTTAGCTTCTCACAGCTGCTGCTATAAAGTAGAGGAGAGAGATCGATTCACCCAAGAAAGGCTCAGCGATCTCCAGCTGGATCCCAGCATTGGGCAGAAAAATCACAGTGGGAAGCCAGTGGGTCAGCTGACTTCCCTGAGTTTTGGTTTCCCTGGTTTCCTGTTTCTAGAAGAAGTCAATGATCTGCAAGTTCCCCCTTGTTTGGGGGTCTATATTCTAAGAAACGGAAGGTACCTTTCATATTTGCTCTATTTTTTGAGAGGGAAAATGACCAAATTGGTATATCTGTGCTGAAGGGATATCTGCTGACATGTTCTTACAGTCCAATCGGAGACTCAATAGGACAAAGCAGATTTCTCCTGGACACAAAGCTTTTCCTGATGAAAATCAGGTTTCTCAATACAAAAGATGGTTTCATGTGAAAATGAGGCTTTAGAACAGGCTACCTTAACAGGTGAACTGGCAGAAATCCATTTAACTGCTACCAGCTTCTTAGCATGTTAAACCACAATACTACTTCAATATAATGAAGATTAGAATGTATCAGGAGGAGGGGTCAGATAGATAGCACAGTAGTAAGGCACTTGCCTTGCATGTGGCCGACCCAGGTTCAATCCCCAGCATCCCATATGGTTCCCTGAGCACTGCCAGGAGTGATTCCTGAATACAGAGTCAGGAGTAAATCCTGGGCATCACCAGGTATGAAAAAAAAGTTAAAAAAAAAAATAAGAAGAATGTATCTGGAGACTCTATTGAAACAACAGCTGGGAAACTCTCAGCATCCTCACAGACACATGACAGAAAGCTCACAGGAAGTTGTTGCCATAGATTTGGCTTAAGATGATTTCTTTCATCTCATTTCTTTCACTAGTAGCTGTAAACTGATAATCTCATAACCATTTTCCCAAAGCATAATGACTTTGACACTTGCCTTTCCTCACAGACAGTAACTATAATAAGAGATGGTTTATTAACATAAACTCATCAGAATGACTTGTAATGACCATCCAAGTCCTCCCACTAGGATGAGTTATTTCCTTCTTACAGAAGAGTCTTTGGGGGCCGGCGCTGTGGTGCTAGAGTGAAGGTGTCTGCCTTGGTAGCGCTAGCCGATCCCCCGGCATCCCATATGGTCCTCCAAGCCAGGAGCGACTTCTGAGCCCATAGCCAGGAGTAATTCCTGAGCGTTACCGGGTGTGACCCAAAAACCAAAAAAAAAAAAAAAAGAGAGAAGAGTCTTTGGACTCTTGCTGTCATGGCTCCCCCAAATGGTGTACTTCTGAGTGCTTCCTCTCAGGATGTAACTTCCTAAACCAATGAAGGGATCTCTGAAAGGACCCCAATGTTAAAGATCAGTTCACCTCATTTTCAACCCCAGCATTTTCCACATCTGTTCCTCACCAGGCATCATTAACTTTTGTCTGTATCACCTTCAACAGAATCTGGTACTGAAATGCTATTTGGTATTGTCTAAAACCCACACCTACCTTAGAGGGAGGGGTCTTGGCCCACCTTGCAGACAGACCCCAGCACCCGAAGTCAGCTTCTTACCCACAGAATGAGCAAGCTGTGGACTCTGAGAACCTCCCCACAGTTTGTGACATCACAATGGCGCAAGTTCTAAAACTGAGTCAAGCTCAGGGAGCTTAGGAGACCTTCTCTCTGGCTGTTCTTTTGGTGTTTCTGGAAGTTTTTTTGCAGCAGTTGGTAGATAGTGAGAAAAGCACCTACACTGAGGGCCTGAGTAGAACAGAAAGGAGAGAAAGGAGGAATTCACTCTGAACTGGGACATCTTCCTCCTGTCTTCAGACCTGGTCCTTCCTGCTTCCTGGGCCTGCACAAGGCTAGTAAGTGCTCCAGGCCTGCCTTTCCTTGGTTTCCACTGGCAGCTCTTGGGGATTCTCAGTGTCTGTAGCCATGAGAACATTACTGTGGAAAAAAAAATCCTTTGTGTAAGCCTATATATACATTTATATGTATATCAACATCTGTATTCATATCTAATCTGTATTACTAAATCCAGATTCAATATCTTAAATAGCATTATTTATAGCTGTATATATCTATATCCATATCTATGTTACATACATACATACATAGCTAGAACAAGATATATTCCTACATATTATCTATGTCCATTTCTATGCCTATATCTATATCTGTAGTCAACCTGTCTATATATGTCCATATTCATTTTTGTTGATTTGGGGGCCACTCAGAGGGTATTCCTGGCTTTGCACTCAGAGGTGCAACTGGAGGTGCTCGAGGGACCACTTGGGGTGTCAAGAATTGAACCCAGGTCAGTCACATGCAAGGCAAACTTCCTCTCTGTCACACTATTGTTTGAGCCCCTCTATCCATATTCTTATTTGCTACATGACAATCTAGCACTCCAGGGAAGAATACTGTCCCTGTCCTGCACTGTGTTCCCTTGTACCCCAACATTGCTACTATGTTACTCAATCTCTCTTCTCATCCTACCCAAGCCACCTCCCCTCTTCCTCTGTATGCTCAGCACCTTCTTTCCAGACCCTTCTAAAGTTCCACATCAACTCATTCCCAACCAGCTTCAGTGCCTCCTCCCCTACTTCATTGCTCCTGACTACACCCTTGCAAAGCAGCCTTTTACTGTCATGCCCATGCCTGGAAACTTCACCTCTGATTGAGGGGAAAACTCTTATATATGAAAGCATTTCCATAAGATTATTATCTCTGCCTGTTTTCCTACCTTCTACCTTCCAAGTAAGGGCACTGTTGAGAGCCTAATAAATAGTTTGGGAGTGAGGTGCTTGGGGTCTTTTGGTAGTTTGCTAGCTGACTCCAGGTGTTTTTGGCGCCGGTAGTAGACTGACAAAGGACTCTGCACCTGATCTTCTTACCCCTTTACACTCCTTTCTGTATGGATTTGCTGTGGATAAATATTACCAAGATCTCCTCCCCATCAAGGGGATAGGAATGGGAATCAATTTCTCATTCTGGGAGCTCTTTGAGAATATATCAATAACTAATCAAGGTGTAAATGGGACCCAATACTCTTCCTCTCTCTGCCTCCCCAAGAACGACTGATGAGAACAGGAGCAAGTCCTTCTACTCACTGTCATTCTTCCCTTTCACTGGGTAAGACCAGTTGATTCTGATGAGGGGAACACAGGGTGAGTCCTGGGTAGAGGAGAAAATTAAAGGCAAAATCTAGGCTGTTGGCAGGTTTCATTTTGCTTCTGGTAGGACGAAGTTGGAGGTACAGGGAGGTTCCTGATTCCTATTTCAGAAGATCCAAGACATGGCTCCAAGGTAGCACCTTTTACTATCTGACTCTTACTTGTGACCTCAAAAAGAAACTTGTTAAAATGAAGGCGCTCATCACAATGACTGGGGAGCTTTGAGGAGACTTTTCACTGTCTACACATAGATATTGTCCCCAAGAATCCATAGTAATGAGCAAAATATGAACAAGGATACCCAGGCATATTAGCTCTGGACTTTCTCTGCCCTAGGTCTCTGCTCCTCCCCTAGGTCTTCCCAGCCCCTCAAGTTCATTTGACCATACCAGTCATCATGCTGTAATTGTGTAAAGGTACACAGGAATGCCTGGGCAGGTGGGTCACATGGTAGAGCCTAGCATGTATAAGGCCCCAACTTCAATCCCTGCCACCACATATTCCTTCCCAGCACTGCTAAGCAGGGCTTCTATTAAATACATAGAAAATAAAAATCATTTCAAAGATGGATGCTTCCTGAATATTAGTTGGCTTGAGTTTTTGTTTGTTGTGGTTTGGTTTTATTAACCACACCCAGCAGTGCTCTTAGTTATCCCTGGCTCTGTGCTTAGAAATCACTCCTGGTTGGGATCAGGGGAACCATACTGGATGTCAGAAATGGAACTCAGGTTGACTGCTTTCAAGGCAAGTACCCTATCCACTGTGCTATCACTCTGGCCCTTTGAATATTTTTTAACAATAGAATGATCTCCAAACTTTAATCAGAGTGTTGCTTGCTCTTTGACTAATTCATAATGTACTATAATATTGTATTCCTTGATATTAAACTATATATAATAGATGCAAGTATACTAGAGAAGGAATAGCATGATGCAAGTAAAACTAGCTTAGGTTATGTGTTTGTGAGGGGAATGGGGTAGAGAGAGGGAGAAAGATAAAGGGAAGTTTTTAAACCAAGTATCAGTCACTGGGATAAAATGTTCCTCATTACAGATAGTTTACAAATCTGGATGTCTCCCCACTATCACTTGTATAAATAAACCTCTTTGATTCTTAGCTGATTGATGAGATAAATAATTCATTCCTTCATGGGGAATATCAGAGAGAGAGAGAGAGAGAGAGAGAGAGAGAGAGAGAGAGAGAGAGAGAGAGCGCTTTCTAGATGTAAACAACGGTTTGCAGGAAAGTTGTTTTTCACCCATTGCTACCTAATGATCAACAAGCTGATTATTAGGCCAAGGAGGCCTCATCTGGCCTAGTCTTAAGTGCAACATGGCCTGCATCACATGACACATACAAGCTAAACTTCTGGCAGATGCTGCCAAGGAGACAACACAGCTGGCAGCCTGGCTGGGCTTCTGAGCACATTGTACATTTGGTCTCCAAAGGGAAGAGCTAATAAATAATGTGCCCTGATGACACTCTACAATGGCAGCTGTTCTTCCCAGTCATTCACTCCCTCACTTGAGCTCTCCTTTTAGACCATCTGGGATTGAATTATTTTATTTATTTATTTATTTATTTTTATTGATATTTTCTTGGGGCTTGAACTTGCAAATTTTACCTTCTGTCAGACTCACATTTTCCAGAAGATTCAAAGATTGACTACTGGGGACTCAGCAACAATTTTGTTTGTTTGTTTGCTTGGGATTTTGAGGCTACGCCCGGCGCTCTGTGTTCAGAAATCACTCCTGGCAGAATTGGGGTACCTATGAAATGCCAGGGATTGAACCTGCCCTCCCTGCTGTGCTATCACTCCAGCCTATCCGAAGCAAGTTTTGAAGAAATGGGAATGGACAGACAACTGTGCATTTGAAGTTTGACAGTTGCCTGGGTGAAATCTGTTGACCAGGTAAGGGAGAGACAGAAAAGGCAAGGCAGTCACCTTTTGATTCCCATTTCTCTTCAGCACCCACAGGTATTGTTTCTATCACAGATGAGCCTCTTTAATTGAGAATCAGCTGTGCTGGCTCCCCTATAAGCTGGTACAATGGACTCAAGACATAACATGGCTATTTAAGATGTAATCACTTCCTCGAGGCTCACGAGGCTCATGCTGATTGTCCGGCAGAGCAGACCCTGCCGTAATAAATCCCAACCATAGGATAAGAGCTATAAAAAGAACAAATAAAGCCTGCTACAGAGCCAGAGGTGAAGACTCATTTCTTCTTCCTCAGAGGATGGGAGAAACTGTTCTGAATTGCAAAGGTTCTGAAGTGATTTGTGGGTAGTGTTGTCTTTGTTTTATGAGTTTAGACCACCCCCAGCTGTGCTCAGGGTTTACTCCTGAGTCTGCTCAGTGCTGATAGTAGTGCTCAGGAGACCATATGAAATCCCTTGGATTGAACTCCAGTGGGGTCATGTGAAAGGTAAGTATCCAACTGTAAAATCACCCCACGTGCCACATCTCCAACCAACCCCAAGTGAATGAGTGAATCAGGATCGTGCATGAAATAATCCAAACCAGGCAGAGGATGAAACACGTATAGTCTGGCAGTCTTCTACTACATATCTCCTGCAAGGTGCCTACCAGAACTGCCATTTTTATTATTGAGTACACAGACCACCCCCAGGTGGGGCAGCAAGGACATAGTAAGGACAGATATAGCTCAGGTTATCCTGAGCTTGTCCTGCCTCGGTTGACATAGAAGACAATCTTCGTTTTGGGGTAAAACCAAGTTGTAAACAAACAGATGCTAAGAAAACAGGAATTATCTTTGTTTTGGGTAAAATAAGATGCAAAACAAATAAAAATAAAAATAATTAAAAATGTAACCTAACACCCTCTCTCTGGTCCGTGTGTGTGTGTGTGTGCGTGTGTGTGTGTGTGTGTGTATTTTTACACTCTGTCACTGTAAAAATTAGTTGGTATGCTGAGCTGAGTACATTTTCCTAGATCCATTTGTTGAAATTCTAACCTGTTACATGAGGTATGTGGAGGTAAGATCTATGGAGACATAGTGAATCGGGCCTTTTTCATAGTAAGAGACCAGAATATTTCCACTCCTCAGCCAAAAGGTATCCATTTCCAATGCAGGAAAAGGCCCTCCGCTGCTTTCACTCTCTGATCTCAGATGACCAATAGCTGCAACTATAAGAAACAGTCTCTTGAACACATTTTCCCCTCATGTCATTTTAAGTAAATTTCATTCAATAAAAATTAAAGCAATAGATACTTCTACAAAGAAAGTATATGATTGCCAAGAGAGATATATAAAATGTTTACTCTCATTTATTTGTAGAGAAAAGCAAAGATTGAGGTGTCATTTTATGCCTTTGAGAATGCGCTTATGTATAGAGAGAGGTTGGAGCAGTAGCACAGTTGTATTTGCCTTGCAAGCGGCTGACCCAGGACAGACCTGAATTCAATTCCCAATATCCCATATGCCCTCCCACCCCAAGTCTGCCAGGAGCGATTTCTGTGCATAGAGCCAGGAGTAACCCCTCAGAGACATTGGGTGTAGCCCAAACACAGGAGAGGGGAAGGAGGAGGAGGAGGTGGAGGAGGAGAAAGAGGAGGAAAAAGAGGGGTCAGAGCAATAGAGCAGCAAGTAGGGAGTTTGTCTTGCATTCAGCCAACTCAGGACCAAGCTAGATTCAATTTCCAGCATCCCATATGGTTCCCTCAGCCTACCTAAAGTAATTCCCGAGTACAGAGTCATAAGTAACACCTGAGTACCTTTGGGTGTGGCCCCAAAACAAAACACAAAACAAAGATACAAAAACAGAAGAAAAGAAAGAACACATAGGGTGTGGAGGAAAAGGAACCATCTTTACTGTTGCTAGAATGGAAATTTAATTGCAATCTCCATGGAGGACAATAAGAAGAACCTTGAAAATTAATGAATTGTCATCTGATCCAGCCCTTTACTTCCTGAGCATTTATTCAAGAAATAAGTGTGTGAGTATGTGTGTGTGTGTGTGTGTGTGTGTGTGTGTGTGTGTGTGTGTGTGTGTGTGTATCCCATGTTCGCTTTTATTCAACATCTGACTATCTTTCCAATAGCCAAGGCATGGAAAAAGATATACAAAAGAAAGAAACCTTCATTCTTTAAGCTGCCCTTGGCCTCTTGTTGCAGCTGTTGAGCAGACAGCTGTTGGTCACTGTTTTTGCAGTTTTTGGTAAAGATACCAATCCCCTGGGTCAGAGACAAAAAAATTCCCACACTCACAGCAAGGGCATTGGAGCATTTCCCCAAGTTCAGAAACACACAGGAACACAGGGAACTTCCTGGATGTTCAGAATTGTTTTTACCAGAGATGCCCTGATCTTTAGGGGACCCAAATCTTTTCTAGCAGGCAATCAACAGGCCTGCTCTTTGACCCTTGAAGATGATCGCTGTCTTCCTACACTGTTCAGCATCAGACAAAGATGCTGAAAAAGAAAGTCTGTGACAAAGAAAGCATTACTTCTGTTCACAGGAAGCTGGCTGAGTTCTCCCAGGGAATTGACTTATGGGGGTGTTATCAAAGCAAGAGGTGCCAGTTCCCACCTACAGGAGTCCCTAAAATTCAGATTGATTCAGAGAAACACAGAGACATATTTCTAAAACTTAGTTTCTCTCATGTACCCAGAGGATCTCCTTGGAATATATCCTGGTGGTTGCCAGCTCCTTTGTGGAGGAAAGGAGTGTGGTTAGACTGGGATATTAATGGTGAGAGCGGAAGTGACCCAATATTACATGTGCCCAGCACTCAAGGATGAGCATGTCTGCTCCCTGTTCTTCCTCCACCCAATGTCTTATGGTCTCCCTATTCCTGCTTCCATACCTAGTTGTTTCTCCCGACTCCAAACTTGGCATCATTCCCTCCTCTTTGTCAGTCCAACCTTCACATTCAGTCCACTAGACTCATTTCTCATCTTTAATTTCCAGGCCAAGTAATGTCATCATGACCACCCCTCCTAGATAATAGCAGGCCTGGCAAGGCACCCTTCTTGTTTTACCCACATCAGTTACCTGCACTTAATTCTGTCCCCACTGGACTTGGGATACTGGAACACTGTGCCCTCTTGCAGCATCTTACATTGTGAGCAATGACTCACCAAAAAACCATGAAAGGAATGAACTCCATTTTTCTTACTTGCACTTGTCCCTAACGTCTGAATCTACAAAGGCCTCGGGTGCAGTAGAAAGTATGAAGGTTACAGGAAAACTGAGCCACAAACCATAAAAAACTCATGGAGTATAGAGCCAGAACAATAGTACAGTAGTAGAGTGTTAGCCTTGCATGTCTAACCTAGTTAGACCCTCGGCATCCCATCTAGTCCCCTGATCGCCACAAGGTATAATTCCTGAGCACAGAGCCAGAAGTAAATCCTGAGCACTGCTGGGTGTCTTCCACTATAACCCTAAAAAAGAACTCACCAATACTGAAATTTAGTCCTTTTGATTATGATTAGCATTGATTCCTCTTTCCTGAAATGCAATTGGCAGCACAGTATCATACTTACATTTCTCTATCTCTCTGTCTGTCTGTCTGTCTGTCTGTCTGTCTGTCTGTCTATCTATCTATCTATCTATCAGATTTTATCACACAGTCAGATGCAGGAAACAATGTTGCATAATTCTAATTCTCCACCCCTAAGTCTACAAGATGCTACCTCAACTCTATGCCATCTCTATTCTGCAGTGAAGGGGAAAATGGATTGCTCCATCAGGCAGTAAGTTTCCAATGCTTTTGTGTGTGTTCCTGAGGGAGTTACACTTTGTTGCTAACATTCCCTCACTACCCAAGAGTAGAACAACATAGAAAGGCCTCAGTGCCCATCAACCTATAAAGTGATGTTGATGGTTTCTGGGGCTTGGTAGAAGCTCATTGTCTTCTAGTTGTCTTGGTGTTTAGTTTCTTTACATATATTATACAAGGTGCCACACGAGGCCCCTTCACTACCACCATGTTCCTAGGTTTCTTTCCAAGCCTCCATCCACAAGGAGGGAACCAACCTGTTGGGGGAGAGCTCAGACCCTGCCTCTCTTTGTCAAGAACCAATCTGAGCACATGACAGAGACAATGGAGGAGCAGGTGGTGTCTGACTGCAGGGAGGACTATCTCACAGCATGGAAGAAGTTACAAGCAGAAAAGACAGGAAGGTCTTTTTAATCATCATTAATGCTCAGAAAGTTCAACTTGACCATGAAAATTCTTCCTTCACTCCTTCTACCTTCTCCTCTTTTGGAGGTTCTCCAGCTACTGCAAGTGTCTCAAATTGGCATATTGATCCATAACTTGAGTCTCTATCATTTTCCAGAACTCCTCAGGTTTCCCTGAAAACATGACAGACATGTAGAAAGGAGAAACATAATGTCTGGAAATTTGGATATACAGCCTATGTTCAGCAAAGGCATCCAATTATTCCAGGGGGTTCTTTTTTTCAGGGGGCCACACCCAATGATGCTCAGGGGTTACTCCTGGCTATGCGTTCAGAAGTCGCTCCTGGCTTGGGGGACCATATGGGAAACCAGGGGATCGAACCGCTGTCCATCATAGGCTAGTCAGGCAAGGCAGGAACCTTACCTTCAGCGCCACTGCCCGGCCCCAGGCATTTGCCTTTCATGCAGAAGGTCATCGGTTGGAATCCCGGCACCCATATGGTCCCCTGAGCCTGCCAGGAATGATTTTTGAGCATAGAGCCAGGAGTAACCCCTGTGTGCTGCCAGGTGTGACCCAAAAACCAAAAAAAAAAAATGTATCTGTTAGAAAGACCCTAAGTGGGCTGGAGCAATAGCACAGCAGGGAGGACATTTGCTTTGCTCATGGCTGACCTGGATTTGATATCAGACATCCTATATGATCCCCTGTGCACCATTAGGAATAATTATTGAGTGCAGAGCCAGGAGTCATCCCTGAGCATAACCGAGTATAGCCCCCCCCCAAAAGAAAAAGATTCAAACTTAAAAAATATGCCTGTCATATTTACTTGATTTAAATGGTTTGAATTTCTTTATTGATTCCACACCACCAAGAGGGGTCTCCCCTATCTAAAATAGGGGACTCATGGGGCCTGGAGATATAGCACAGCGGTGTTTGCCTTACAAGCAGCCGATCCAGAACCTAAGGTGGTTGGTTCGAATCCCGGTGTCCCATATGGTCCCCCATGCCTGCCAGGAGCGATTTCTGAGCAGATAGCCAGGAGTAACCCCTGAGCACCGCCGGGAATGACCCAAAAACCAAAAAAAAAAAAAAAAAAAAAATAGGGGACTCATGTTAGAAAAGCTAATTATTCACACACACCCCCAACTTTTATTGCTAACCTGCCTCACCTCCTGCCTTGTTTCAGGTGTTCTAACCCACTCCTGCCTCCCTTCCTTCATGCTGGCCAGCCCCTTTGGCAGAACAGATGATCACCTGCTGCCCCCCACCAGCACACCCTCCCAGCCCCAGCAGCTGAGGCCTGAACCAGGCATCACTTCCAGAGTTCTCCTGCGATGTCCCTTCCCCTGACTCTCAACTACCTAATTAAATCCGATTCAATCAACATCAAAGGCAGCCTGTGGGGGCATAAGCAGGGGATGGGCAGAGAGAGGGTGACACTCCCCTGCAGGTGAATAATGAGGAGAGACATCTGCGGGTCGGTGCCCAGAATCTGTCTCCGATTCTCATCTTGTTTGGTTTGATTTGACATGAGTCGACCCAGCTGCTCATGGCTCTGCCTCTCTAGCCAACAATAGGGATGATGGGGAGAGAGGGAGGCAAGGTGGTTCTATTATCCAGCCCCCCTCCCCAGGACACTGGTCCATCCACAAGGCTAAGGAGACACACATTTCAAGTTCTAGGGAGTTGGGAAGGAACCTTTGCTTTTTGGGAGGGTGCCTCCAGTCACTGCTGATTTGAGTCCAACTCATTGAGAGACCCCCACACCCACCCCTGCTTTTGGACCCATGAGTGTGGGCCTGGAAGAGATGATTTAGTTCTGTTTTGTTGGAATGAAGCAATTTGCTCTTCGTGTGATAGATGATCAGCAGGTGAGAGATGATGGAATAATGATGATGATGGTGATGATTAATACGGGATCATGGGATCTTTGATTAAAGATAACGAGATGATAGATCATAGAGAGGGATCATCAAGGGATAGATAAGGCAGATAATGAATAACAGATGGTAGATGAATTGGTAAGAGATATAGTTATAAACAGATAATAGAGTATAGAGATAGAGACAATAGATAATTTTCTAACATAGAGCGTGTCGGTAGAGAAATAGACAGGTATTAGATGACACTCAGCTCTTTACCCAAAACAA
Organism: Crocidura indochinensis; assembly: GCA_004027635.1. Taxonomy (NCBI): domain Eukaryota; kingdom Metazoa; phylum Chordata; class Mammalia; order Eulipotyphla; family Soricidae; genus Crocidura; species Crocidura indochinensis. The sequence continues at coordinate 18,666 of PVKC010013256.1, forward strand.
AGGTGTTTCCTCAATTTCTCTTTCATTTTTACTTAGCCCTTTGATATATAAAAGTCCACCTGGAATCTCACTCTACCCTCCCCTCCTGGTTGAATTGTTACTAGTTTAATAAAGAAAGATCAGTCTGGCTTGGCCCACAGAGAGACCACAAGATGAGAAGCCACTGACCCCATGACTCTCTCATGACTGGCTTGGCTTATAAATTCTATGCAGCTACCCTTCTTCAGACCCATCCACCTGGGCTTGGAAATATGGTGTGTGGGGTGATTATACAGTGTGGGGTTATTTTACAGACAGGTTATATATGGGGATATAAGGGGCCAAACAATAAGTTCTTGAGAAGTAATAAAACCAAACTGTAGTTCCAAGAAGTTCATGTTAATAACAAATCAAAATGTCTGGATTCAACCTCCTCAGTGGACAGAGGAATTAAGGTTGGTGAGATTTCATCTGATATCAGCCCAGAGAAGGCTGGACAGAGAGAGAGGAGAGGAGAAGAGAAGAAAGAGGAGAGGAGAGGAGAGGAGAGAAGAGAAGAGAAGGGAAAACAAGGGAAGAGAAGAAAAGGGAAGGGAAGACAAGAGAAGAGAAGAGAAGGGAAGAGAAGGGAAGGGAAGGGAAGACAAGGGAAGAGAAGACAAGAGAAGGAAAAGGGAGAAGGGAAGGGTAGGAATGGGAAGGGAAGGGAAAGGGAGGGATGGGAAGAGGAGAGAAGAGAAGAGTTTCCAAAGAACAAAAGACTGTCATAAAAACTAGAAGGTCGGGGCATCGAGATAGGACAGTGGGTAAGGTGCATACTTTGCACATGGCTGACCTGAGTTCAATTCCTTGAGCACCATCAGGAGATCCCTGAGCACAGAGCCAGAAGTACACCCTGGGCATTGCCAGGTATGGCCCCCAAACTAAACAAAACAACAAGTATAACTTAAAGTCAGGCCACCCAAAGCTCTTCATAGCTCTTCCCCTTGAGACTATCCGAGCAGTAAATCTCTATCTATATAGTAACCTGACCTGTGAGCAGTTTGGAAGAAAACCTATAACTTTACAAAAGAAAGTGGTGCACATTCTCCATCTGGAAAATGCATTCTCATCTCATCCTGGAATGTGTACTCTTGGCTCTCTCCCCTCTGGAGAAGCCTGTGTTCTCTCAAATACGTTTCTCTCTTGAAGAAAAAGTATCTGCCATAGAGGCATGCTAGGGGAATGAGGGTATTGTTGGTGGGGAATGAACAATACTGAAGGGATGAATATGTGTTGAAATATTCTGTGAAACTCAACCAACAACTTTTTAACTCTATATCTCACAGAGATTCAACTTTTTAAAAATGAGAGAGAAAGAGAAGTAAAATGCCTCCCTCAGAGGCAGGTGGGGAAGAGGACATTGGTGGCAATAAATGTTCTCTGGTGAAGATGGTGTACATTCTACCATAAAAACTCAATCATGAATGATTTTGTAAATATGATGTTTAAATAATGTAATTATAATAAAGTTTCTCTCTTTTCTTTCTCCACTCTCCCATAATCCTCAAATAAAACTTTCCACTATTCTCCTGACATTCTTTTCAGCAAAAGAAAGTCTTTGGGAAAAAATATATATGGGTAAATGTTGAAACTAAATTTCTTTTTCCTCAGTAGAACAATCCCTTGGTCAAACTGAGTGCCACACCCAAGAGATCAAATAAAAGAGATTCAGCCCTTTGCTGCACAGAGCTAGTGGAGTCAGGTGGGATCTCACACATGTCATGTGGAACTGGTGAGACATAAAGTCTGTTTTGTGCAGGTGTTTGTGGCAGATTTTTATCCTCAGTCACCCAGATATTTCTTTGGTGACCAAGATGGGTAACAAAAAGAGCAGTAGACTTCCCTCTGAAGTCATCAGTTCCTTTCTCGCCAACAGATAAATCACCCCCAACAGATGAAGAGACAGTTATTGCTGGACAATATAGAACAGACAAACTGATAGATGATAAGTAGCTAGCTAGAGAGATCATGGATAGCATAATGAATATCATAATTATGGCAGTTGGACTTGGACACACCCCTTGGATACCCCTCTTGGCAGGTGGGACTAGAACATGCCCCTTGGCTATATCCCCCACTGCAATGACTGTTGAACCTGGATATACCCCTTGACACTCCTCCTTGTCATGCCAGTATAAAAGGAAAAACTTGGACTGTTGGGGGGGGGCCAGAATAATGACCAGAACAGTGCCTGCTGGCTCACAGGAGGAAGAGTCAGCATCAGAGAAATGCTGCCTCCTTTGCATCTATTCTCTTTTCTTTCTTCTTTGAACCCAGGCTTCTCCTGGCCACCTCTGCTGGTGAATTTCCATCTAACTCTCTCTCCCTCTCTCTGAAATCCCCAGTGGTAGCAACAAGCCTCAGACATCAGGAGAAATAAAAAACATGCTTAGTTTCTTCTTTTTCTCTCTCTCAGTCCCAGGAATAACCAACTCCTGAGCACAGTCAGGTGTGGCCCAAGAAACAAAAACAAGCAAACAAACAAACAAACAAACAAAAGAGTACATCTGGAGTAGTGGTCTTTTCTGGGAACTAGTGAGATAGTACCGTGGGTAAGACATTTGCCTTGAATGTAACAGACTTAGTTTGATATCCTGCATCCCAGATGGTCCCTGAACACTACTAATACAGAACCAGAACTAACTTCTGACACCACAAGGTGTGGTTCAAAACAAAACAATGTTTATGGGGCCAGAGAGATTGTACAAAGAGTAGGGTACTTGTCTTGCATGCAACCAACTCAGGTTTGATCCCTAGTACCCCAAATGGTCCCCTGAGCACTGCGAGGAGTAATCCCTGAGCAGAGTCATGAATAATCTCTGAACATTGCCAGGTTTAGTCCGGAACTCAAAAAGAAAAAAGGAAAAGTCTAATTTGTGTAACCAACTCTGTTTCTCTAGAGAACCTAACAACCATATTTCAGCACATAATTATCAACACAGCATAATCATTGCATTCTGTTTTTATATTTGCTGGCCAATAATTGAGTGTTGACCTTTCCCCCCAAAGCTTCCCTTAATATCACACCCCACTGCCTTGCAAAAAAAAATAGTTATAAACTTTGCCACTATTATACCATGAAATACCATAATATGCCATCTAAGCCCAAATTCCATGAAGCAAATGTTTGTGTAAGGGGTCATGTCCAACCAAAAGTAAGCTGTAATTTTTGTGTCTCTATAAAGACCTTCGTTCCAGCACATCTTAACTGCCCAGGCAATAGGAGAAAAAATCAGAACTAAAGATACAGAGAAGAAACAACAACAACAACAAAACAGTTCATTAAGAATAAGTAGGCTTGCCCTGCAGAGGGAACAGATAAAGGTCTATAAGGCGGTGGCATCTCATCCTCTAAGCTGAAAAGATCCTTCTATACCAGCTTCTAACCATCTCCATTATGCTGATGGCAAACACAGGAGCCAGAAGGAATTAATTTAGTGGCACTAAATACCCTCCCTAGCCCTGTCATCTTGTGGTTTCTGGTGCCCTACCCTCCTCCACGGGTCTCCTGATTGGGAAGAGTTGGGGATGGGGGATGAAGATGTAGGAATGGATGGGTGTGTTTTAGCTGCAGGCTGCCTGCGCTATGGTCCAGCTAACTGGGAAGGGTCAGTTACACATCAGAGTAAACTATAGCATAGCACTAAACTATATAGCATAGCACTAACCATAGCATAACACTAAAGCCATAGCACAGCAGGGAAGACACTTGCCTTGCATGCAGTTGAGCCAGGTTCATTCCTGGCATCCCATATGGTCCCCAGAGTTAGCCAACAGTGATTCCTGATTGTAGAGCCAGGAGTCAGGCCTAAGCACAGCCAAATGTGACCCCAAACCCCAAAATAAAAAATTAAAATTAAATAAATAAAGTATCAGTGAATGCAGTTTAGTAAAGCCTGAGAGAAGACAGAAATATGCAGCACATGGCGGGGATGTGGAGAGAAAGGAACTCTTATCCACTGCTGGTGGCAATGCCATCTAGTTCAACCACTATGGAAAGCAATATGGAGATTCCTCCAAAATCTGGAAATTGAGCTCCCATTCGACCCAGCTATTCCACTTCTAGGGATATATCCTAATAATACAAGAATACAATACAAAAACCCCTTCCTCACACCTATATTTATTGCAGCATTATTCATAATAGCCAGGCTCTGGAAACAACCAAGATGCCCTTCAACAGACAAGTGGCTAAAGAAACTGTGGTACATATACACAATGGAATATTATGTAGCTGTCAGGAGAGATGAAGTCATGAAATTTTCATATACATGGATGTACATGGAATCTATTATGCTGAGTGAAATAAGTCAGAGGGAGAGAGATAGATGCAGAATAGTTTCACACATCTATGGGTTTTAAGGAAAATATAAGTCATTTTTGTAACAATCCTCAGAATGAGGGAACTGAACAGCCTGTATGGA